>JASAND010029092.1:0-25665 GCA_030248195.1 Trissonchulus latispiculum | reverse complement strand
GCAATTTTCTAGTCTGTAGAATGATGGTCAGCTTTTTCGACGCACTAAGAAGAAATCTGTTGGGCTCACCCATTCCAGACCATAAAAGCACAACTGTAGAATACTGATTAGACTACATCCTACTTTTTTTTTTAAGTGACTCCCCAGCAGTCCAACAATTTCTTCCATGTCATGAGCATCGTGAATTACTTCAAGTTGGTATCCAATAAACCTGTTTTGTAGAAAAAGCACTGTGTATTCCTCTTTCTCTATTTGCTTGACCGATCTCTTTACCTAGAAGCAATATGACATCATATGTATTTGAGCAAAGTTGGTAACGAAGGGCAGAAAAAGGGTATGGCCCTATCCACTGCAAGTACAGCGCCATGAGCACCATTTCATCCTCAATTTACGTAACGGACCGAAAGTTTCTACAGAACGGGCCAATTTCTATGCATTTGATTCCATTTTTTGCTTAACGAAACACTTAATTTGACATGTGGTCTCGGACGAGAAACTAAAGTTAATCAATTGTGAGCATAGCTGCTAAATTTCACTTTTCTCCAATCTAAGTAAGTTTCAAATTGAACGATAGAGTCGGTGCCAAATTGGCTGAATCTGCTCTTTCTTAATAAACGTTCCATCAGACTTCATTCATTATTTAAGTTTAGATAGCAGGTGGGAAAATAATTATTAAGAATTAATATATATGTCTATGTAAAAACAATGAATATGAAAAGCAGATGAAAACTCCGTTAACAACTTTTGCAAATAGATAGTTAAAGAATATTGGATAACCACCTTAAAAACTACAAAAGGTCTATTGCTCATTATATGACTTTCATATATATATAAATTTGTGACAGTGTAAACATGAAACAAAATACAAAGGAAATATAATTACCATTGCAGCAAGAGTATCAGTATCGTACGGAGCCGGTTTCATGGTATAGTTCAGTGAACCATTCATTGCAATAATGAATCTTGTATTTGCTAGCATTTAGACAGGATGCATGGATATGAGGACCACAGAGAAGCTTTGCGGGAATCGCTACCGCACAGTTCAACGCTAAGCGGCATACAGAAATCGGTACTGTAATTATAGGTTGAAAGTCGCCAAGTGCAAAACAGTTGCACAAACGTTGCTGTTCCAAATAAATACAGTTATTTTCTTCCGCTTCAATGTTGTAAGTTTCATCCCCAGTCTCAATACAGTGCACATGACGGCCCAAATCGCGAACCACCTTTCGCTGCTCTACAGTAACCTTATTCAGCATTCCCAACACTAGGTTGTCCTCTCGATGAGTCGGTAAGGAGAAGCCCTTGGCCGCTACTTCAATCACATATCCTACTTCAAGTCTGTCATTGATAAATTTGTTATAGTATCTGTGGGTGGTCTTATTCCAAGCAAACACGATCGTAATTTTCTCGATCGCATCATTTAGATTGATCAGATCATGAAATAAAAGACACTTTCCATGGACAGGGTGTAAGTAGGGACTCACAAATGTTCCCCTGTGACAACAATCAAATTGTTGTAATCCAACCTGACAGTACAGTACGTCCTCCTCACACTCCATTGCATACTTGTCATAAAGTGATTTAACGGAATCATTAGTAAACTGTAAAATATATGAATAGGCCTCCAATAAAAAGTCTTTCTCAGTATCAGCTAAATCATTGTACGCCTTACGAATACCCGTATAAAATAAGCTTGGATACTTTTCGCTGAATCCATCAGTTACTAGTTTCCCGAATTTCCAGGGCACAGTTGAGCAGATTAAGATCTGTGGGAAAGGAACCTCCGGCAAATAATGCCGATATGAGGCTGTTTTTACAGCCGGTCTAAAGTACAGACTGATGACGCGACCGGTTTGAAAACAGGCAAAGGCGCCGATTCCAATAAGTACAAATGTCCAAAACAGGGAGTGGAGACGGGACGCCTGGCGGTCTCTGGCACAGTTTAAGCCATGAATGTCAATGTACGGTCTCATACAGACTTGTTATATACAATGAAATCGCGCATAATATAGACTGAAATTACATAGAATATACTTATGGGACAAATCAAACTGTAGCGTAGAATAGCGTAAAACTAGAAAAGAGTTTGGATTCCGAGCAAAGTTATCAATTGTCCAAATACCATATATTTTATCCTTAATTATCGTCCTAATACCTATTATATGGAAAATAATGTGACAACAGTCATTGGCGAAAACAATACAAGGATTGGAATAGGTTTAATTGGCCAGAGCCCAAAGTTAATGCAAAATAAAGATATTTACACATGTTTGATAGCTCCAGCTTCTATTCCTGAAATTTTGCTAATCCTATTTGGAAACATAGAAACTTCGAGAAAAGACCCATGTATAATAGGACGCGGCATGACACTATACTGCCGGGTTCCTCTAGTCTTGGTGCCCACCATTTTTATGTTCTCGGTGACACCGTATGTATCCTGCTGCTTTCTCAGTCCCAAGTCCTTTCAAAAACGCTTAAGCTGAGCATCGTCAATAAGTTTTTTAATTGGAGAAGATAGTATGACGAAAGAAAACGCATAATTTAGTCTGTAAATGGAAGCGAATGCAGTAGGAATAGTTGAGTAGCTAACTGAAATGAGAAAACGTCAAACTGATTTGCAATCACCTTTAAAACTAAAAGAGAAGTGACTACTTGAAAAACCTTTTCCTTACATTAATACGTATCAGCAAATCTTTATTCTTATCAGCTAATCATGATTATTAAAAATGGGTGTTTTATTATAAACACTGTGTCTGATAAGTTAATATGCAAGAATTATTAACACATGATGAGGCACAACACTTAAGATCTGTTGTTAGTGTTATGTACATGGAGCTTAGGTAATTCTTTTGATCTACATCACGGTGCATCAAGTCTAGAGTAGAGCGAAATCCTGATCCTAAGAGTATATGTATCATAAAGCTTGCCTTTGGAAAGAATTACTTTTGATTAGTTAAAGCTTTTAGCTAAAGCCTTCCCCGAGAGGACATATTCTTTTTAGTACTAACATTATGAATACTCAAATTATATACCGCTCTAAAGCTAAAAAAGACTTCAATTTAAAAACTTTAAGATTTTGCTGAATTCAGTCCTTTCTTCATGGACATTGTACTGTCCAAGGCTAAAGATCAACTAAGTAAATGGAAAAATAAATATGGGGGACTGTATAATTAAAGTTTATATTTTAACCATGTTGGGTCATACTGGCAAACGGGATGAGCTATTATGAAAACGTAATGTTTGAAACATGCTGGCCTTGGTGCCCGCACCAATTAATTTAACGTCTTCTCGCTTGGTAAGCATATACTTCGGGACCGCTACTTGCCTTGTGCTTAAAGACAACTTTTGCTAAAGAGCCAATTTTGCACACCATTCATTTGATGTTGAGAGACCGGAGTGTTCCAACTACACTGTGTAGAACGGAGGGTTTGAAAAATATAACGGTCTGGTGCCCGCACCAATTAATTTAACGTCTTCTCGCTTGGTAAGCATATACTTCGGGACCGCAACTTGCATTGTGCTTAAAGACAACTTTTGCTAAAGAGCCAATTTTGCACACCATTCATTTGATGTTGAGAGACCGGAGTGTTCCAACTACACTGTGTAGAACGGAGGGTTTGAAAAATATAACGGTCTGGTGCCCGCACCAATTAATTTAACGTCTTCTCGCTTGGTAAGCATATACTTCGGGACCGCTACTTGCCTTGTGCTTAAAGACAACTTTTGCTAAAGAGCCAATTTTGCACACCATTCATTTGATGTTGAGAGACCGGAGTGTTCCAACTACACAGTGTAATACGGAGAGTTTGAAAGATGTAACAGTTCCCCCCCCCCCCCCCCCCCCCCCCCCCCGTCAGCCTGCCACAATTCGCGCTCTGGGCAAAGCTCACAATACTCGGGCTCCCCCCCCCCCCCCCCCCCCCCCCCCGCATTGCTTGCCAAGCGAGAAGATGTTAAATTAATTGGTGCGGGCACCAGACCGTTATATTTTTCAAACCCTCCGTTCTACACAGTGTAGTTGGAACACTCCGGTCTCTCAACATCAAATGAATGGTGTGCAAAATTGGCTCTTTAGCAAAAGTTGTCTTTAGACACAAGGCAAGTAGCGGTCCCGAAGTATATGCTTGCCAAGCGAGAAGACGTTAAATTAATTGGTGCGGGCACCAGGCCATTATATTTTTCAAACCCTCCGTTCTACACAGTGTAGTTGGAACACTCCGGTCTCTCAACATCAAATGAATGGTGTGCAAAATTGGCTCTTTAGCAAAAGTTGTCTTTAAGCACAAGGCAAGTAGCGGTCCCGAAGTATATGCTTGCCAAGCGAGAAGACGTTAAATTAATTGGTGCGGGCACCAGGCCGTTATATTTTTCAAACCCTCCGTTCTACACAGTGTAGTTGGAACACTCCGGTCTCTCAACATCAAATGAATGGTGTGCAAAATTGGCTCTTTAGCAAAAGTTGTCTTTAAGCACAAGGCAAGTAGCGGTCCCGAAGTATATGCTTACCAAGCGAGAAGACGTTAAATTAATTTGTGCGGGCACCAGGCAGTTACACTGAAACTATAGTATTAAAAATTTCAAACATTACGTTTAGCCAGTATGAATTCAACATGGATTGCAAAATATAAACTTTAATTATACGAAACTTCATATTTAGTTTTCCATTTACTTGTAGTTGATCTTTAGGGTTGTTCTGTTCAGTGTTTATGAAGAAAGGATTGAGCTCAGCAAAATAAAAAAAAAAAAAAAATGAAGTCTTTTTTTGCTTCCTTTCGCTATCTGCTTTGAGTATTCATAATGTTAGTACTAAGAATAGAGTATGTCCTCTTTGGGGAATCCTTTAGCTAAAAACTTTAACTAATCAAAAGTAATTCCTTCCAAAGTTGCATGTTTTTTGCTTCACATGTTTGTAGGATTTAGCATTCCGCTCTAATGTAAAATTGTAGAAAAAAAAAAAAGATCAAAAGAATTACCTGTGCTCCATGTACATAACACTAACAACAGATCTTAAGTGTTGTTTTTCATCATGTGGTAATAATTCTTGCATATTAATTTATCAGACAATAGTGTTTATAATAAAACACCCATTTTTTTTAATAAACAGATTAGCTGATAAAGAATAAAGATTTGCTGATACGTATTAATGTAAGGAAAAAGGTTTTTCAAGTAGTCACTTCTCTTTTAGTTTTTAAGGAAAAAAAAAATCAGCTTGATGTTTTCTCATTTCAGTTAGCAAGCTTCATCTATTCTTACTGTACTCAAGCTTCCATTTACAGACTAAATTATGCGTTTTCTTTTCGTCATACTATTCGGGTCTTCAAGGAAAATTCCCTATTGACGATGCTCCAGCTTGGGCGTTCTTGAAAGGACTTGGGACTGAGAAAGGAGGATGGAGGCATGTACAGTACCGTCGGAGAATCATAAAAAATGGTGGGCACCAAGACTAGAGGAACCTCGGCAGTATGGAATTATCTCGCGTCCTACGAGGCATGGGTCTTTTCTCGCCGAAGTGCTTCTATGTTTCCAAATAGGATAAGAAAAATTTCAGGAATATCAGTTTTTCGAGTTATCAAACATGTGTAAATATCTTTATTTTTTGATTAACTTTTGGCTCTTTCCCTCTACAGCCTTTTCCACTCCTCGTATTGTTTTCTTCAATGACTGTACTGTCACATGTCTTTTCCATATAATAGGTATTAGGACGATAACCAAGGATGCAAAATATATGGTATTTGGGATGAATTGATAACTTGTTTCCCGAATCCAAACTCTTTTCTCGTTTTACGCTATTCTACGCCAAGCAGTTTGAGATTTGTCTCATAAGTATCTTCTATGTAATTTCTGTCTAGGTATTATGCCATTATCCTCACTCTCTCATTGTATATAACAAGTCTGTATGAGACCGTACATTGACATTCACGGTATAATATACGCCAGTGCTCGTCTCGCGTCCTGTCTCCATCTCCCTGCTCTTGGACATTTGTACTTCTTGAAATCGGTAAATTTGCCTAAATACATTCCGGTCGCGTCATCAGTCTGCAAATTCCTAGACCGGCCCCAAAAACAAGCCTCATATCGGCATTACGGGCTGGAGGTCTCCTTTCTACAGATCTTAATCTGCTCAACTGTTCCCTGGAAATTCGGGAAACTAGTAACTGATGGATTCAGCGAAAAGTATCCAAGCTTATTTTTATACGGGTACTTTGTAGCAGTGCGTGCCATGATTTAAAGCTGATACTCGAGAAAGACTTTTTATTGGAGGCTAAATTTTTAATTTTACAGTTTACTAATGATTCCGTCAAATCACTTTATGACATGTAGGTAATGGAAGTGTGAGGAGGACGCAGCTGTTCTGTTACGGTTTTATCACAACAATTTGATTGTTGTCACATTTTTTTATTTTCTATTTTTAATTTTCGCTTGGTTCTTTGAAAGTGTCTTGTGCTTCTTTATCTGATCAATCAAACTCCAAATTGATCTCTGACGATCGAATTCACGATCGTAATACTACAAGACCACCCACAGATACTATAACAATTTTATCAATGACAGACTTGAAGTAGTATATGTTTTTGAAGTAGCGGCCAAGTGGCTTCTTCCTTACCGACTCATCGAGAGGACAACTCTAGTGTTGGGAATGTTGAATAAGGTTACTGTAGAGTTGTTTACTCTGGTTTAGCGATTTGGGCCGTCATGTGCACTGTATTGAGACTGGGGATGAAACTTACAACATTGAAGCGGAAGAAAATAACTGTATTTATTTGGAACAGCAACGTTTGTGCAACTGTTTTGCACTTGGCGACTTTTCAACCTATAATTACAGTACCGATTTCTGTATGCCGCTTAGCGTTGAACTGTGCGGTAGCGATTCCCGCAAAGCTTCTCTGTGGTCTCATATCCATGCATCCTGTCTAAATGCTAGCAAATACAAGATTCATTATTGCAATGAATGGTTCGCAGAACTATACCATGAAACCGGCTCCGTACGATACTGATAATTTTGCTGCAATGGTAATTATATTTCCTTTGTATTTTGTTTCATGTTTACACTGTCACAAATTCTAATATATATGAAAGTCATATAATGAGCCACAGACCTTTTGTAGTTTTAAGGTGGTTATCCAATATTCTTTAACTATCTATTTGCAAAAGTTGTTAACGGAGTTTTCATCTGCTTTTCATATTCATTGTTTTTGCTTAGACATATATATTAATTCTTAATAATTATTTTCCCACCTGCTATCTAAACTTAAATAATGAATGAAGTCTGATGGAACGTTTATTAAGAAAGAGCAGATTCAGCCAATTTGGCACCGACTCTATCGTTCAATTTGCAAACTTACTTAGATTGCAGAAAAGTGAAATTTAGCAGCTATGCTCACAATTGATTAACTTTAGTTTCTCGTCCGAGACCACATGTCAAATTAAGTGTTTCGTTAAGCAAAAAATGGAATCAAATGCATAGAAATTGGCCCGTTCTGTAGAAACTTTCGGTCCGTTACGTAAATTGAGGATGAAATGGTGCTCATGGCGCTGTACTTGCAGTGGATAGGGCCATACCCTTTTTCTGCCCTTCGTTACCAACTTTGCTCAAATACATATGATGTCATATTGCTTCTAGGTAAAGAGATCGGTCAAGCAATAGAGAAAGAGGAATACACAGTGCTTTTTCTACAAAACAGGTTTATTGGATACCAACTTGAAGTAATTCACGATGCTCATGACATGGAAGAAATTGTTGGACTGCTGGGAGGTCACTTAGGACTATATCTAGGATGTAGTCTAATTCTAATTCTACAGTTGTGCTTTTATGGTCTGGAATGGGTGATCAACAGATTTCTTCTAGTGCGTCGAAAAAGCTGACCATCATTCTACAGACTAGAAAATTGCAGCAAGAGTATCAGTATCGTACGGAGCCGGTTTCATGGTATAGTCTGCGAACCATTCATTGCAATAATGAATCTTGTATTTGCTAGCATTTAGACAGGATGCATGGATATGAGACCACAGAGAAGCTTTGCGGGAATCGCTACCGCACAGTTCAACGCTAAGCGGCATACAGAAATCGGTACTGTAATTATAGGTTGAAAAGTCGCCAAGTGCAAAACAGTTGCACAAACGTTGCTGTTCCAAATAAATACAGTTATTTTCTTCCGCTTCAATGTTGTAAGTTTCATCCCCAGTCTCAATACAGTGCACATGACGGCCCAAATCGCGAACCACCTTTCGCTGCTCTACAGTAACCTTATTCAGCATTCCCAACACTAGGTTGTCCTCTCGATGAGTCGGTAAGGAGAAGCCCTTGGCCGCTACTTCAATCACATATCCTACTTCAAGTCTGTCATTGATAAATTTGTTATAGTATCTGTGGGTGGTCTTATTCCAAGCAAACACGATCGTAATTCGATCGTCAGAATCCAATTTAGTTTGATTGATCAGATCATGAAATAAAAGACACTTTCCATGGACAGGGTGTAAGTAGGGACTCACAAAATTTCTGTGACAACAATCAAATTGTTGTAATCCAACCTGACAGTACAGTACGTCCTCCTCACACTCCATTGCATACTTGTCATAAAGTGATTTAACGGAATCATTAGTAAACTGTAAAATATATGAATAGGCCTCCAATAAAAAGTCTTTCTCAGTATCAGCTAAATCATTGTACGCCTTACGAATACCCGTATAAAATAAGCTTGGATACTTTTCGCTGAATCCATCAGTTACTAGTTTCCCGAATTTCCAGGGCACAGTTGAGCAGATTAAGATCTGTGGGAAAGGAACCTCCGGCAAATAATGCCGATATGAGGCTGTTTTTACAGCCGGTCTAAAGTACAGACTGATGACGCGACCGGTTTGAAAACAGGCAAAGGCGCCGATTCCAATAAGTACAAATGTCCAAAACAGGGAGTGGAGACGGGACGCCTGGCGGTCTCTGGCACAGTTTAAGCCATGAATGTCAATGTACGGTCTCATACAGACTTGTTATATACAATGAAATTGAGGATAATGGCATAATATAGACTGAAATTACATAGAATATACTTATGGGACAAATCAAACTGTAGCGTAGAATAGCGTAAAACTAGAAAAGAGTTTGGATTCGAGCAAGTTATCATTCGTCCAAATACCATATATTTTATCCTTAATTATCGTCCTAATACCTATTATATGGAAAAATAATGTGACAACAGTCATTAAAACAATACAAGGATTGGAATAGGCTTGCCTGGCCAGAGCCCAAAGTTAATCAAAATAAAGATATTTACACATGTTTGATAGCTCCAGCTTCTATTCCTGAAATTTTGCTAATCCTATTTGGAAACATAGAAACTTCGAGAAAAGACCCATGTATAATAGGACGCGGCATGACACTATACTGCCGGGTTCCTCTAGTCTTGGTGCCCACCATTTTTATGTTCTCGGTGACACCGTATGTATCCTGCTGCTTTCTCAGTCCCAAGTCCTTTCAAAAAACGCTTAAGCTGGAGCATCGTCAATAAGTTTTTTAATTGGAGAAGATAGTATGACGAAAGAAAACGCATAATTTAGTCTGTAAATGGAAGCGAATGCAGTAGGAATAGTTGAGTAGCTAACTGAAATGAGAAAACGTCAAACTGATTTGCAATCACTCTTAAAAACTAAAAGAGAAGTGACTACTTGAAAAACCTTTTTCCTTACATTAATACGTATCAGCAAATCTTTATTCTTTATCAGCTAATCATGATTATTAAAAATGGGTGTTTTATTATAAACACTGTGTCTGATAAGTTAATATGCAAGAATTATTAACACATGATGAGGCACAACACTTAAGATCTGTTGTTAGTGTTATGTACATGGAGCTTTAGGTAATTCTTTTGATCTACATCACGGTGCATCAAGTCTAGAGTAGAGCGAAATCCTGATCCTAAGAGTATATGTAATTACAAAAGCTGCCTTTGGAAAGAATTACTTTTGATTAGTTAAAGTTTTTAGCTAAAGCCTTCCCCGAGAGGACATATTCTTTAGTACTAACATTATGAATACTCAAATTATATACCGCTCTTCTGGGGCTAAAAAAGACTTCAATTTAAAAACTTTAAGATTTTGCTGAATTCAGTCCTTTCTTCATGGACATTGTACTGTCCAAGGCTAAAGATCAACTAAGTAAATGGAAAAATAAATATGGGGGACTGTATAATTAAAGTTTATATTTTGCAATCCATGTTGGGTCATACTGGCAAACGGGATGAGCTATTATGAAAACGTAATGTTTGAAACATGCTGCCAGTTCTGAAGCAGACCTTATCGTCAGCTGCTTGCCTTAGAATTCAGAAATTTCTCAGTTACAGAAAAGTATGATAAAATTGGTACCTACCTCACAGCATCGTGAGTGTTTCAGTTCAGCAGAGCTGATAGAGTGTGCGTGACTCTAAGCTTTTACAAATGCTGCGCCTTAAGGTGTAACCTGGAGTTTGGCTTTCAATATTTTAATATTCCTTGTTTGAGAAAGAACCTAACTACTGCTTTGCTTAGCCAACTATAAATTAACTAAACAGGAACATGTATCTGTCATAAAGATATACGTGCAAGAGAGTTAAACTGTCATGTCTACCAGCTGTATCGATTTCAATGGTTTTTCCAGACACCAGTTGTCTCTTAAGTAGTGTATATGTACAAGAAATCCAATTAGCCAAGTAAGGATGCAGTTGCGAAAAGTTGGAGTATATAACTGGAATTTCTTATCACAGAAGACTCAGAAGAACCTCATTCCAGCAAACTAAATTAAAAAGTGCATAGTTGTGTATGCTGAAATAACAATGTTTAGTTTGGATATGGGATGGAAGTACGGAGAATTCCTTAAATGGGAGCACATTACATTCTGCGTACACACTTTTTAGTCCGTTGGAGGTAGAGTAAGAATGAAATCAAGAGTCCATAATTTATTCCTTTATATCATAGAAGAAGAGTAAGCCACTAGAGGGCTTCTCGTCTTGGCATTGCGTAACGGTAGGGTTGCGCCGGGGCCGTGTAACGGGGCTGGGGCCCGGGCCGGGCCGGGGCCGGGCCGGCCCCGTTTCGGCCCGGCCCCGCAAAATTTTTTAACGGCCCGGCCCCGGCCCCGGCCCGGCCCCGTTGACTTTGGGGCCCGGGCCCGTTACACGGCCCCGGCAGCCCCGTGGGCCCCGACGGCCCCGTAAGCCCCGGCGACCCCTTGGGCCCCGTCGGGCCGTCAGGACGTATATAACACACTTTATTATATATTTTCTGCTGTGCATATGGCTATTTCTTGATGTATGTATTAGTGATATTTCAGGCAGCCTTTTTATTTCAGTTTCAGGCGGTTGCTCGTCGGAATTTCAGATTCAAATTCAGTTTCAGTTTCAGGACTAATTTTATCTGATTTTCAGTTTCCGTTTCAGGTCTCATTTTATTTGATTTTCAGTTTCAGACGGTTGCTGATAGGAACTTCAAATTCAGATTCAGTTTCAGGTCTTATCCAAATAAATTTCAGTTTCAGTTTCAGTTTTAGGTTCTGAAACTGAAATACGTCCTGACTGAAAATATTTTCAGTTTCAGTTTTAGGTGCTGAAACATCACTAGTATAGGTATGTAGCACAGCACACAATTCTCTGTAACGTGACGTTGTGACAGCCACAAATTTTTCGGCCCGCCCCTCCGGCCCCGAACTAAATTTGCTTGTTCTGTCCCGCGGGATCTCGTAGTCCCGCAAATTTGATAAATCCTATCCCGCAAAATCCCGCATCATTTTGTAATTATCTAATTAATTAAAAATAATAATAATTCAGTAATTCCTGTAAACTTTCGAAATATAAAAAACTTTCTGTTTTACAATGCTTCACGTTCCCTATTTTCTGTTAGTTATTTTGAATGTATAATTAGATATTTAAATAAATTACTATTATTGATAAATAAATTAATTTAAATAAAATATAATAATATATACTATATTAAATTTAGACTTAAAGATATTCCAGTTTTTTTGATCGAACCAGAAGCTTTTTGTTTCCATTTCAGCAAGGTTTGCTTAGAAAAGTTGATAGGTAGGAAAGTTAAAGTTCGTCTCTGATCTATTTAGAAAACTAATCTCAATTCCGTTCGTTGATATTTCGTTAGTTTCACTAGTCCAATAGGAGTTAATGTCGCAAGATAATGTTGTATTGTAAAGAAATCAAAGCGTATACTGCAAACTTATTTTGAACTATTGACAAATTAAAATTAGAAAACCAATTTTAGATTATTATTTTGCGCGAAACGATCGCGAAATGATTGACTTGTCACTAGTTATTTCTTTTGATATCGAACTGAAATTATTTTTTAAATACCTAAGTAAAGGTTTCTGATTTCTTAGCAGGCGCCGGTTTTCCCTTCCCTTAGCATACAAAATAACAAAGTAGCACAGTTACAGTATTTGATTCAGCAATGCAACCTACGTTCTTCCTACTTCATTCCAAATTATGGAAAAGCCAAACATTTATTGTAATTTCCTGATTCGCCTGTCAAACGGTAACTATTTAATTCCCTAATGCACCTATGTGTAGCTCCTAAGCAACACTGGTGCTCAAAACTCCGCAACCGCTTTGATTGCTGACAGGCAAAGACTGCGTGTAGGCTGTCAGTTCTGCTGCTTAAATATTGTATAAACCTGATTTACATAATTTGAGCACAAAAATCTTGCCTAAGCTGTGCTGAACTGCTGAAGATAGGACTTCTAAATAGAGAAATGACTCACAATGTACTAAACATAGGGTCCGAATGAAGCATAAAGACTGCCAGTATGAGGTATATTGCCAATACTCTTGCAAAGGGGTAAGCAAAAGGCTGTTGAAGTTGCAAAATGAAGTCTGGGGACGCTGGGGCCGTCGGGGCCGCCGTGGCCGTGTAACAGGGCCGGGGCCGGGGCCGGGGCCATGTAACGGGGCCGGGGCCGTGTAACGGGGCAGGGGCTTGGGGCCGGGCCCGGGCCGGGGCCCGGCCCGGCCCCGCACTTTGGGAAGGCCCCGGCCCCGTAATTTCGCTAACGGCGCAACCCTACGTAACGGTGCTCCGACCACAATACGCGAATATTCCACCGTTTGGGGGGAGTCGACAAGATACCCCCTCCCCGTTTGGTGGGGGGGGTAGGCAAAAGGGGTCCCCGTTTGGTGGGGGGTAGGCAGAATGGGGTCCCCGTTTGGGGGGGTCGCCAAGTCAGGCTACGATTGGATGACTCTGATTGACTGGTGGCGACCCCCCCCCCAAACGGGGACCTCTTTTGTCTACCCCCCAGCCACCAAACGGGGACCTTTCATTGCTACCCCCCCCCAACCAAACGGGGGCTCATTTGCGAATAGAACAAAAACTACCGTGGTCCTCTGCTCTCGCCCCCCCCCCCACCAAACGGGGAGGGGGTCTCTGCAATTTGATTGGCTATTGGCTACCCCCCCACCAAACGGGGACCTCTTTTCTGCTACTCCCCCCCCACCAAACGGGGACCTCTTTTCTGCTACTCCCCCCCACCAAACGGAGGGGGGGGGGTGTACTTTGCCGAAGAGAGCTACCCCCCCCCCACCAAACGGGGGAACATTTGCGTATTGTGGGCGGAGCACCGTCACGCAATGCCAAGAAGAGGAGACCTCTAGTGGCTTGCTCTTCTTCTTATATATAGTGCAACTGTGCACTCTTGATGGAATGTATATATGAAACGATTTTTGTCTGTTATGCATGGAATACTTTTGCATTCGTAAACCTACGCGACTTTATTGCTATGGAATCTTGTTGAAACTTCGCAAGGTTACAGAAGGTAAGAATCTTTCTACCGATTACGAACATTTCAGAAATTGACCAACTCAGTATAGAGATATTTTATCAATAAATGTGCATCAGATGATGATGATCAGCAGATGTGCATTTTCCAAAATGGTGCGCGTACACGCTGTGCACTTTCCAATGCGCATAGCAGATGTGCATTTTCTGCCGCTGATCAGGCCACGGGCTTGTCACGGTGCAGTTTTTCCCCCGGTGTAAAATTTTCCCCCGGAAAAACTGCACCTTTGTGGATTTTCCCCCCGGAAAAATTACACCGGTGTGAATTTTCCGGGGGGGGGAATATTACACCAATGCAAGAAATAATGCAGATTTTAGCTTGTAAATTAGTGCTGGGACCGGTTCCAAAAGAACCGGTAGAACCGGAACCGGAACCGGAACCGGTAGGATTTTTAGAACCGGAACCGGAACCGGTGGCTTTTGGAACCGGCCGGTTCTAGTGTTAATTTTGGCTGTTTGAAACTTCAATCAAGGTTTATTTTGTAAAATTTTAGAATTTTCTTATGAATTTGAATTTAGCATTTGGAATTTAACTTTATTCTGGCACTTCTATTTAGATATGAAATTTTGTTTTTGAAAGACTTGTTGTGTAAATGGCAGAAGATTTGATATCAATTTTACGATGTCTAGCTTTAGCTGTTGCCTCTGCAAATTTTGTGTGCAAACTTCAACTGAAGCAAACCAGTATACTGAAGGCGCAACTCCAGATTAAGGGTTAAGCTGAGCAACAGTAACCCTGAGGTACCGTTCTTATTTAATTAATAGCAATTGGCTAGTGCTACCGAAAAAAATGCCTTTGATGGTCTATTAAAAATTTTCATATTTCATAGTCATATTTTAGTACTTTTTGCTTATATAGGTTTAGGATTTGATAGGGAATAGCGCTCTTTTGTTACAAATTTGATTATTTCAGCTACAAGAATTAAAACAAATTCTATGTAAAATAAAAACTTAGCAGCTTGACTTTATTTATTGTAACATACAATTTTTGGTTTTAAAGGTATGAAGTCAGTTGTACCTGTGTGCTGCATAAGTGCTCGAAAAGCTTTAATTCTCGTTCAACGACTTTCCCCAATGTTTTCTGATTTAGTTTTCGATCTCAAAAAATCTTGAAATTGGTCGAGGAAAGTTCTGTGCGACGTCCGCTTTCTGAAGGGCAGTAGCTAAATGTTTATCTAGATTGAGAATACTTAATATTTTGGTAAGCTCTGATGGCTAAAATTTCCAGAACATATTGGTAAAAATGAAACAAACCATATCTTTTTCACAGTAAATATTTGTACATAAATAGTAAAAAGTAAGCAAACACACTGTAAAAAACACGTTCATAGCTTTGTGCAGTTAAATATGTTAAGTTTTTATAGCAATTGTCAAAAAAATAAAAAAAGTCGTGTGATTTTAGCTTTTTTATCAAAAATACCAATTGGAACCGGAACCGGTAGCTAGAACCGGAACCGGAACCGGAACCGGTAGTCAAGAACCGGAACCGGAACCGGTTTAAAAAATCGGAACCGGTCCCAGCACTATTGTAAATTGAGTTTGGCCCATAATCGAAACAATTAATTATACCTTGAAGATGGAATATGATTAGCTCAATCCGCCAAAACAATTATTCGTTATAATAGTTTGTCTGAAGGTCGATTTACAAAAAGTACTTAAACGAAGTGGTTTTTGTGAAACCAATTTCTACTTAAACTACTTAAAGACTTAAACGACTTAACTTAAGTCGTTTAAGTAGACCCCCTTTCACAAAAAACCAGCTACTTAAACTTTAAGTAAAGTGGCGTTTCACAAATACAGGTCTACTTAAACTTTCAGCGAGTTAAACTTTAAGCCGTTTAAGTAGAACTGCTTTCATAAAACTACTTAGTTTAAGTAGTTTAAGTAGACCACCAAAATGCAGTTCAAAATCAGTCATTTTTAAGCTCCGTAGATTTACGGGACTTAAACGACTTAAACGAAAAGATTACCATTAAGTGAACATTTTAAAAGCTTCATAACTTACGCAATTCTGTGAGTTGTAAAGCCGTTTTTACATCGTTCGAAAGCTCTCAACGAGTCCTTTACTTCTACAATATCTTTGTAAGCGTAGCTAATTTTAGAAATCTATTAATACTTCAAATACCAAATTTTTTGTCCGATTTTAGCTTGCATCAGCAATTGAAATTTTTGAGATCGATTGTAGTGAAAAAGAAGCCATCCTTCTGAGCAAATCAATGCTTGATTAGCTCAAACATGTTGTCCCAATTGAGAACCAACTGTTTGCACACAATTATAACAATCTGAATTGCATAAGCAAGTTTTGAGTTAATGGCAATACTCTCTGGCTCTAGCTCTGACTTTAGAACACAACAATTTTAGCATGTACTAATAATTTTCATAATATTTACCGCTAACAATTATATCTGGTTGCTTACCTAGGTGATTCCTTTTGGCATTGCATCAACTTTAAACCATTACTATTCATGTAATTCTTGGAGCGAAGAAGCCATCTTACATCTAATTGTGGCTGAACAATTACTTTTTAAGTATATATACAGCGTAGTTAATATTGGTTGTCTATAATTAGATTAACGATTTTTAGAAGAAGTGCAGTTTATGAGAATTTTTAGCAAAAGTAATTTTTCCAATACACCTTTCATACCATTCGATACCGCTGTCAAATATAGCTGGGGGACCCTTCTTTGGTTATTATGAAGTCACTTTTTGTATTATAGAAAGCAGCTGAGAGAGTAACTATAATGGATAATTTGATTTCCACAAGTCTCGGGTTTTGGATGCCATAATCCGAATAATTTATATAAACGCATGTCTGTTCACTGATTGGCCCACTTAAGCCTAAGTGTAAGGGAAGCAGGCATAGGAAAGATTGATAAGCCTGCAATGGGAGTTCAGCGGATGGTCCCGTGGTGTAGTGGTTAGCATGTCTGCTCCGGAGTCAGAAGGGCCGTGGCTCGATCCCCGGCGGGACCAATTCTTTACTTTCAATGGTGAGTGAAAAGCTGAACCTCCCTCTTTCCTTCTCTCTTCTAGGTCCTGGTTTCGTGGGTACGAGGGTGCCTGACGCCTCCCGTTCGGGCTTGCCCTTGGTTTCTTCCTGATCCGCCAGCCCTGGTAGAAGCGCTACATGTGGCGAGGCTGCCTCAGGACCCGGATTGGACTCCTGTCTCCGGTCCCCCAGTAGTTGCTTCTGGTTGGTTGGATCTAAAGGGGTCTGGAACGTGTGTCGGGGGAGCACGGATCCCTTGGGCTCAGAATGCCCTGCGCTGGATGCGCTCTCGGTTCGATTCCGAGTTGAGTAAGCCGCGGGACGCGTCTTAATTGAAACCCGGGGGAGATGTAAGGGAAGCAGGCATAGGAAAGATTGATAAGCCTGCAATGGGAGTTCAGCTGATGGTCCCGTGGTGTAGTATCAACCTAACTATAGTTAAATACACTGCACAAAGTAAACAGGACCTTTAAATGCTGGTTCGGATTCGAGTATTTTTGAAGTACATTTGCCGTTGAAATTTAATCAAATTTGCTACATCATTGTCGAAAAGATTAAAAATTGAATTTTGAGAAATTAGCTTCAATTCACCAGAACGTAAAAATTTTGACCTAAATCAGAGACTGGTCGCGTTTCTTTAGCTTTCCTACACTTCTGTTCTAAAATTGTTTTCCTGTAACCGCATGTTCAAATCAAACTGTTGAAGTAAGACAATAATCATTGTAATATCATCAGTAAGATAATAGCAGTTTTGCCAAAATGGTTTTTTGCCAAATCTCTAGCTTAAAGCAACGAATCCCAGCTAACAGACACTGATAAAATGGGCAATTAGACCCCGTACAGATTGAGTATAAACAAACGAAAATTGTCCGTACAATTTGGCAGTAATTTTGAAAAAACTGATTTCCTCGAAAATGGCCGTTTTTGACCCCAAAATTCGTTTTTGGCTTATAGTGACTTAACCACTAGAGATAGCTCGAAGGTTGCAAAAGCAAAAATGTGCGTTTTTGTACCCTCTTTCCATCCATAACAACCAATCTGATCCATCTGCTATCTACTGAGAGTATAATGCCAAAACCGAAAATTTCACCTAAAAATGTGGGACTGGTCCCAGAATGTTAAAGAGCACCAAAATAGCTTATTTGGAAAGTTTCATCTACTTTCATAAAGAATTGAAGCTTATACGTCCAAATTTACGCAAAAGGAAACCACCACCTTAAGGGGGGGGGGCTACGAATTTCACTAAAAGTTCGATGTTGGAAAAGCTAGCTAGTCTTTTGCCACATAATAGTCATAATAGTATTAGGTTTAGTGTAAAATCGTTTAAAGTTTGAAAGAATTCCATGCAGCGTAGCGTCCTGTGGAGCCATCAGAAGTTGGTCTTGTCGGTCCAAAGCTCGACATGATACGTGCACAAACTTCGCTTCGCCCTGATCGCTATGCGCAAGGTACGGTACCCAAATTTTCCAGAAATAGTTCTGACATATAGTGCTTTAATATCGTGTAAACTAATCCCTAGACCATTGTTTTATTTTCTGTGCGGTACAATAAACGTGCGAAAAATTGGGTGTTGTAGGTCTGTACGGGTGGAGGTTAGAAACGTCTAATGAGCTGTGGTTTACCAAATGAATCCAACTTTGCTCCAATTAATACTCCAAGTATCTGTCTTAACTTGTGTAGAAATGACGTGATTTCGTTAATCCCTGCGTTCGCAGTGCTAGATTACATTATTGATATTGTCGCTGTTATTTGGTGCCATTTCGAAGATGTGAGCCAATTAATCCAAATTACTGTAGCAGAATCGGCTGAAACTTTGCGCATTACAGGCCAGCGAGTGTACCAAGATATGCAGAAAGCTAGGTCACTAAACCCCGTTCTAGTGTTTAGAAATACTAGATTGATTTCTCGAAGTATGGATGGCTATCGCTCCAAAAAGCTCTAAGACAGTTGTAAGCGCATACTGAACGAAGTAAGCGTCATATCGAAAAACGGATTTCATATTCGGATTCAGCTTGTCAAATTACCCTTATAACCACCTTTTCGGCGAAATCGGAGACAAAAAATTTTTTACCCCATTTTTACTGCGCTTAGATAGCTTTTCAGGCCTAAAAATAAGGGTTATTTCTTAACAAAAAGCTTGCTAGCACACTATCCAGAAAGCCAAAGTCCTCGAAACCTACAGACAGTTTGCCCCTATTAGAGCCTAATATTTGCTAAAAAGCTGGAGTGGGCTAGGGCTGTCAATTTGATTAGATCGAAAACGGCGCACGGTCACATCGCAACTTTTCGCCAAATTTCCAACTTTGAGCTGTTATAGCTGAAGAAGGAAGCAACGCTCGAAAGCCGGAATACTTTTAGTATTTAGCACTAGTAACAATTAACATTTATGGCTGAAAGTTTCCGAATTGGTCAAACCATTAATCCACCAGAGCTGAAAGAACTTTTTTGAAAAATCCCATTTTTCGTACCAAAATTTGCACTTTGGCGTCCTGCCAAAAACAGTGTAGGTGAGATATATTATTGCCCACCCTAAACTTTTTTACTTTGATATGTTGGCTAACGTTGGGGGTAAAAGTAGCTCTCTCCGACGATGTTGTGCCAACCCGTTCGTAGCCCCCCCCTTAAATTACCATTTTGATGGTATAGTAACATTCGTTTCATAAATAAATTACTTAAACTACTTAAACTACTTAAATTACGTCGTTTAAGTTAAGTCGTTTAAGCCACTAAGCTGTTTTAGTAGTTTAATTAGTTTAAGCCATTTATTTGTGAAAAGAATTTTTTAAGAAGTTTAAGGGGGGGTCCATCATGAAAAACTTTTAGGCGACGGATTTCACTCGTTTTCACACATAAGTTAGCCACATATGTTGTGCATATCAAGCTTAAATTTTGAGTTGTTTTGTTCAGTTCTCCGTAAGTTACGAGCCATCAATTGTGTGCAATTTGAATATGAGCGAGCACAAGGGTGCTGCAGCCAACTGAGGCAAATTTTCGCAAATCAACTCTATGTTTTTAGCTTAATTTGTTATACACCTTTAAAAACTATTAAGAAAAGCATTTTCGTACAGTTTCCAGTCAGATGGGCTTGATCAGAAGCTTCTCTAAAGAAATTCTCGGAGAAACAGGGCCCTTGTTCCTCCTGATGTAATGAAACATTTAACAGCGGTTAACTTAAACTAGAAGCATTTCCGGCCCATAGTTCTATGAGAAAAATTAATCCTTGCAATGAGAGCTTTCGATTGATGTATAATATGTCATATTTTGAAAAATTTTAAAAATCCCTGTTTTGTGAAATTTGGGGTTCGAGGGTCCCGTTTGGCACGCTGACAAGTACTGAACGCTGCTATCAGCATAGTTCATGCTGCAAATAGAACCGAAGACATGAATACACAAGTTGGAATAGAAAAGTTTAGGACCATACTGTTGTCGAATATTAGCCAAGTTTTCGAAAAAAACCGAAATTTTAAAAATTTTGCTAATTTTTTACGATTTTTTGTTTATTGTAGCGAAATGTGTAGCGAAATGAGCTGAAATGTATGCGCAACCTGGATTTTGCCTACTTTTCCCAAATTTGGCAAGCGAGATTTATCAAATGCAAGTAATGAATGAATTTTGGCGGATTACGCTAATCAAATTTCATCTTCAAAACATTATTAGTTGCTTCGATTATGAGCCAAACTCAACTTAGAAACTGAAATAAGCATTATTTCTTGCATTGGTGAAAATTTCCCCCGGAAAACTCACACCGGTGTTATTTTTTCCGGGGGGAAAATTCGCACCGGTGTAGTTTTTCCCGGGGGAAAATTTTCAAGGGGGAAAATCACACCGTGACAGGCTGACCAGCCAGTTTCAATTTTCGCGTGATTTTGCTAGAGAATAACTCAAATTTTAGATTAAAGTTCATATGCTTCTTGAACATGTACTATTTGCTGTATTTCGTACTCATTAACACTGGTTTTCAGGATTTATTTTCAGCATTTTCATTTCATAAATATTACTGTGTATTTTATTCATACCAACTAGCCCTTTCAGTGCCGCCCCCAAATTTCGGTACTTGCAATAATGCCGATTTTTCGTTTTAAGTCGAATTGGTTCGCAGACGTTCGTATAAAGAGCACTTGGCCTGTTAATGACATTTATCTCGCTTTTAGCAGCCCAACTCTAATATTAGCTAACCCGTCACATGACGGGCGCGGCATAGGCCAGGCGCCAGTGCCGCGCCCGTCATATGACGGGTATCAGCAAGTATGCAAACAGATACATTTATTTCAAGAAAAGTTATCAGACATCAATTTCCGGCAAAGTTTCAGTTTACTGCAAAGTCAATTTACGAATTCTCAAGTTATGACAATGTTAGTGAGGCAAATTTCTATGGTAAGGCTCAAAGCACTCCACACATAGCACAGGTCTGGACTGGCAACCGTTGCAATTCCACTGGCTTTCCTTTCTGGCCCGCTTCGCACCCCGAGCTACAGGCTGAGCAGAGCAATGGACGCAGACTCGAAACGCAGGTCTCCCTTTGGCCCCAACAGGATTTTTAGCGGGGAAGTGCCCAGTTCCTTGAGGAAGTTGACGCA
The DNA here is from genome assembly GCA_030248195.1 of Trissonchulus latispiculum. Lineage (NCBI taxonomy): Eukaryota > Metazoa > Nematoda > Enoplea > Enoplida > Ironidae > Trissonchulus > Trissonchulus latispiculum. The sequence continues at coordinate 4,290 of JASAND010029092.1, read as the reverse complement.
CAGGAGCAGCAGTTGGCACCAATGACTGAAACAAGCAAACCTGCGCATAAAATTCAAATAAGTTTTAAATTTATATCAAGACAATTTTACAGCGTGTTTTATGATTCCACGTCGGCTGCTGGAATAGTATGATAACATTTGGTCCATGTGATCTATTCCACCCATATATTCATTGTATTCAGCCACGCTCAGCGGTTTTACCATGGTTTTTCCACGCCGGGTTCGGACCTCAACCATTTCGTGTTTATGAATGGTTGTGATCATAAGCACCTAAAGAGCAAGAAGCATTACAAGCATATAAATCAAGTGCATATTAGGATAATTATACTTTATATATACAATATAATAGGAAATAGTGGATGGTTTTCGAATCCAAACGCTAGCTAATAATAATAATAATAATAATAATAATAATAATAATAATAATAATAATAATAATAATAATAATAATAATAATAATAATGCAAGCTTGCATAACGCCTACGTCTCTTTTATCTTTCCATTTTTCCACCAGCACTTCGCCGGAAGTTCGAAAGACTGACTGTCCGCGACTAAGTCGCGCCTCAGTAACATCCTTTGGATTGTCCTTCCTCGACAGACGCAGAGTGCCACACACTCCGGTTTGCTTCTCCATCAAGTCTTCAGCGAGCTTGACAGAGTTGAAATGATTGTCCATAAACACACAGTGGCCATTTCCAAGGTATGGGTCCAACAGCTGTTTCACCAAACAATCAATTTTGCTACCGCCTTCACTAGGCATAGCACCAGTATAGACCGAGACATTTACAACCGTTCCATCTGATTCAGCTAGCTCAAAGAGCTTGATCCCGTATTTGTGACGTTTACTGGGGATATATTGTCGAAAAATCAGGCGACCCTTCCACAGCAGCAATGATTCGTCAATCGACAAGTTTCGGCTGGGGTAGAAGGTCTCGCGTATCTGCTTCAACCACAGATACAGATAGGCTTCAGCTTGGCCATTCTGTCTCCGGCAGCGATTGCATCGGAAGGCGAAAAGTGAAGTAATTTTGTGATCAGGAAAAAGCGATTTCTGGACATAGCAATTTCGGAAAAAATCGGGGTTCTGATGAATTCATCCTTAGCCCAATAAAGCTGCAAAGATGGTTTCTTGACAATTCCCATAAGCGCCAATATCCCAATGTATTTACGAATTTCTAAGGCGTCAACAGGGGCCCAACATCCCAACCGGGATCGTCGAGTGAAGCGAGCCAAATGCTTAGCTCTGTAGCGTTCTGCGTACTCGTTGGTCTCCCGAACGATAAGATCAATCATCTCATCGGTAAACAGCAAACTCCAGAAATAAAATGGATCAGCATCGTCATCAATTTCAACAAGAAATCCTTCGTCGCCAGTGAACAGAAGATTTGCTGGATCACGATTGGTATCGGACCATGCCCTTGGAGGAACTGGAGGTTGCTGAGTAGGTCTTTGTGGACGCGGAAGTAGGTTTGCCAGCGGCTCATCCTCGGAATCACCGCTGTCAGCTTCTGCATCCGAATCACCAAACTCTGATGGAGAATAGTCTTCATCTAAGTCGTCGGACACGCTCGTTGACGAATCTTCTTCGGCAGCAGATTCGTCCAGTCCCGGCTGGACAAAGCCATAGAAATCTTCCTCAGAATCAGACATAATAATAAAAATTAATGCTCTAAAATAAAAAACATATGATGCTTAAACATATACTACGAAATAAAACTAGAAAAAGTGGGTTAGGCACGGACAAATTTGTGTCTTTTTAGACAAAAAAGGATATGGATCTTCAAAACTTCTTCCGTGAACGGAGCCTTCCACTGCTGTGCCGTTGCCCGTTATATGATGGGATAGTTGCCTAAAATAGAGACTAGGTGTTGTACTATGCCACTGCATCAATTCAAATGCTTGCGTAGTGCCGCAAGCTGGAAAAACGTATATCTTTAACATTGATCACAGCCCGTCATATGACGTGGCGGCATTATAGAAGAGATGACTGCCCGTCATATGACGGGCCCGGCAGCGAAAGGGCTAGTCAATGTTAATTGTTGAATAAATAGTGGTCGTCCTTCAAATTCGACCGTTATCTCCTTGTAATAAGTTATATTCTTATAGTAATTGCTTTATTCGCCAAAAAGTTTTGAAAAAGATACCGTCATTTAAAGTGTTTTTGTCCAACCCCTATCTGGAATACAACAAATTTGAATGAATGAAGTCGCCCCGAAGGCGCGAAAACTTTCAATAAAGTACAAAAGCACTAATTTTTGGGGCATTTCAGTATAATTTCTTTGTGTTTATGATAAAGTTAAACGCGTGCGCTTCGCGCGGGCTTAAAATTTTTCTTCTCGACAATTTTTAAAGGAGGGGGGGCAAACCATATCGGAGGGCGGCCGCACCCGCCCCTTCTACGCTTGTATGAACAAATATGTAATTAGAGTAAACTTGGCATGTATGGACGATAATCTTGTATGGGCGGTGGGTTGGTTTTGATATGCTAGTAAACGATTGAAGAATTGACAACACCTTCGGAAAGCTCGTACCAAACTCGGTCTAATCAACTAACCTGTATCTATGTAGGGTGTTACTGTCGCACGCTATTTGCCAGTTTTTTTGAAAATAGCATTTTGCTTGATTTTTCAATAATTTTTTGGTCTAAGTTTCAACGATTGCGCGAATTTAAGAACAAGCTAAACTATTCTAAATTTTATATTATTGGAAACTGTGATAATTTCTCTATTCTTTGGTACCAATTTTTAATTGGTGAACTTAATTTTAACTGAACACATTTGGCTACAGAAATTTTCTGTAATTTACGACGAAATCTATTCATTTATTGTTGTGTGGACGCTATATTTCCCATGTATTTCATAGGCAGTTTGAGCTTAAATGCGTCCAGACAAGTAAAGTGGAAGTTGGTGAATTTCAGCAGGACAGCTGAGGAATCTCCTATGATTTACATGTTAATGTTGCGTCCATACATGCCAAGTAGCGTCCGTACAACAAACATTCGGTGTTCATACAAACCAAGTTAAAAAGCACATAGAGATGGGGGTCACCCACCATCGTCCATACATGCCAAGTTTACCCTATCAAAACAATGTGATAGCAAAGGTCTAGCTGCCCCACATGTCAGCGAGACATCCCTTTAGTTGTCCGGTTGGTTCCTCGACCCTTGGCACGACATTTGCATCGTTCCAATCTTGTTGTGTATATCTAGTGTTATAAGCAAAATTGGTAATAAACCTGGGCTTTTTTAGAAGGGGTGGGGGCCCACTTTTTGGGTCTCCCCCATTCGACCCTTCCCCCCACTCGGCCCACCCCCACTTTTTTGGGCTTCCCCCCACTCACTATAAAGGTGCCCAGAAATGGACAAATTTCAAGGATTTTTGGTCAAAAACCGTCTATTTTGGAACTCACACTTTTGAGCACTTTTAAACACAGTTATAGCAGTTGTAGGATTGCTGTCGTACCTTATTAATAAATTACGCAGCTGGACTTCAATAAACGGTTGCTGGTTCGTATTCAGTGTGTGCCATCCAAGTCTAACATAAAAGGGAGAGAGAGGCAAAGACTGAGCGAGACTGCGAGAATTCTGAATTGCCCTAAGCGACCGCTATCCATGTATTTATTCAAATCAAGACCACCTTACGAATTTAATTTTCAATACAATTTGTAATGGAATTGGTAAAATTTGAAGTTAAAATCTGTTAAAATGATTAAAACATGGTCGAAAGTAGGGAAATCAGTAAAGAAGAATCTCCATGCTATGGATTTGCGAAGAGGATCAACGATTATCACTACGGAATATGATTAGTAAATGATGTCCAAGCAGTAACTGTGTGAATTGTTTTGTGTTTGCCAAGCCAGAGTTGTCTAGTACTCAATATTAAGGGAAATTCTTAAACAGGGACCAAGGTTTGCACTCAATTAGGTTAGAAATCTTAGTAGCATTGACGATTTTAAATGTAATTAGGGCAAAATATCGTTGAAATTACTAACAACATTAATCTAGAAGATGTGAATGAAGGGTCAATTCGGTCACCTATCCCCTCATAACCGGAGTTGTCACTCCACTCGACCTTAAACGACGGTATCTTGACAAATCGTAAAAGAGCCTTAAGGTAAATCAGTGAGTTGTTACTCCCCACGAAGGTAAACATCAACAAATTGACTAATCTTACGCGTATTAATGGGTTGTCACCCATAACTTGAGCCAAAAGTAGCCCCTTTTTCACCACATAGCGCGTTTTTCATTGATCAAACAGGAATTACCAGTGTGAAGTTAGCACCGACAGGAAA
>JASAND010029090.1:0-41263 GCA_030248195.1 Trissonchulus latispiculum | reverse complement strand
TTGTATCTAAACTTGACTTGCTCTTATGCTCGCCTGCACAAGCACTTTTACAACAACAAACCGAAAAAGAGCCCAACGTAAACGAATATAATGATAAAAGAAGGCTGAATCCTTGGAGATAACAGAAATGGGGGGAGAGAAATGGGGGAGGAGAAAATCATATAAACAAGAAGTCTATGTGCCTACTCATCACATAAGTCAACTAATATAGTCCCTGGAAAAACTGAAATCTAGACAAACTAACTCAAATGTGGGCTATTGGCTGTATATATAGATAAGTTTTGAGTTCAGCCTGGTAAAAAATCCCTCAAGTCTCCTTCCCTCTAGCGTTGGCTAGTCAGAGGGAAATCGGAAAGGAAGGGATAACATTAAGTAAGACAATAAGAGTAAGGGGCGAAAACTACACTACAAAAAGCCTAGTTTCCTGAGTTGACTGACTGACTGACTTGCTGGACTGACGCTATTCTACTAACTAAGCATATAATAGAGAGAAAGAGAAATAGACCCGTGCCTATGCTTTATGTACGTACTTCTGTCTCTCTCTCTCTCTCGCTCTCTAAAAACCCTACTTCTGTTGCCTTTACCTTCCTATCCTATAATGTACCTGATAACTATTGATTCCAGCTTTCGTAGAATATATATATATATATATACGTATATACATGTATATATGTACAACTAACACAATAAATTATATGTATGTATATATACGTATATATATACGTCAGTATATTATGCATATAAATGGGAAGTATATAAAAGAAGCACAACTTTATAGATACGCAATAAAATAGAAAATAAATGCCACATACGTATATAATATAATAAACATTGAATCTTTTACAATATTTATTATATATATATAAAATTATATATATATATACGTATATATAAATACATATATATACATGTATATATACTTATACATATATGTGCAAATGTTTTTTTCCTAAGTTCACAGTGTTCTTCATTATTTCCCTATCCATTTTAACTATATACATCCACGTGTATCGTGTCTCCAAGTGCTACAAGAGTAGAAAGCTCTAGAAATGGATTGAACTAAAACGGAGAGAAACATAAAACGAACCTGGCGCTTTAGCTTTGGCTTTGCTTGCCTGACTTTCTATCTCTATCAAAAATTATGCGCTACTTGTATTGAACTGAAGCTTAATCAAATCAAGCTAACACCAACGTACGAATCTGGCCTAGCCTAGGCTATAAACAGAACCAAAAACTGACTCAATTTACCGAACCACATTAGCATAGCATACGTAGGTATATCTATGTATGTACAAGGTTGACATTTGTGGGAGCATTTGGACTTTGAAGCAAAAACACTGTTAAACTATTAGGAAAAACAAAACCACAGAAACATAAATCTAGATTATATATATATATATATATATATATATATATATATATATATATATATATATATATATATATATATTTGCTGAAAATATCTTACTTGTATCAATTTAATTTCATTCAAACTTTCTATCAGTTCAAAATTACAAAAAATGGAGTGCTTTTTATATTATATAAGTTATAAGTAATCTGCGAATGCCTTTAAATAGAATCAGTTTAATATAAATAAAAAATAAGCTAACAAAATGCTAACGAACGCTGCAAACTATGTATATACAGTTTTTCTATAGGCTAATCTAAATTGTCTAGTGGGGGGATTGCAGATCATACTACCAAATAATACGTATATAACTACGTAACCACTGCAACACCAAACTATCTACGTATATATACAATATATATGCCTATTGTATTACGTTCACGTGACTACAAAAACTACAGACAAACAGAACAGAAGACAACAACAATAACAACAACTATAAAAATATATGATCACCTGTCAGTGAAAATCAGGCTTTGGAACACGAACAAGTCCCCTGTGAGTGGTCATACAAAAGATCAGTCCAGGCAGGCCAAGAAGAGAACTGTGTGAGACACTGAGATGGTAGCGTATTCCCAGGTACTGTATAAATGTAACTGAGTGCACGGCAGCACGATGCAGGAAATGTACAGGGGTTACAAACCAATACGGTAGCAATACTGTAAAAATACCGTATTATACGTTAGCAGGCAATAAGAAGAGATAGAAATGTGAATATGTATTACATACGTTGGACAGAGAGTAGTATATATACTCCATATGCTGGTAGAAGAGTAGATTATAGGCAAGACACTGTTAAGGAGCGAATCACCTGCGCAGACACAACAAAACAACTCTTTTTTCATTCAAAAGGTTGCGCAACAAAACAACCACATTCCGTGTAAATCAGCAAATGCTGTACGTCTACTACATGCTGGCTTCTGTAAACAGTGGGAACAAGGCGGGGAAGAGGGCTTACCTTGATTTAAAAAATTGGCTCAGCTGTACCCCAAAATCCACTTTTCCCATTTAATCCGGGCAAAAATCGGGCAGAAAATTTCACCCGTGCAAAAAAGACATGTGTTTTACGTCGGAAAAAACGACATACGCATACCCATCTAAGGAGTGACAGAAGCTTTTTTCATCAGAGGAATATCCGGAAGTTTTAAATGAGGGGGACCGGGTTGGTTCACGAAATTAGTGGTAGTCCATAAACAGGTGAAAACCGACAAATTCAAAGGCAACCCTCGAAAATTGTAGTCAACAGAGAAGCCAGTGGTACAACAACAGCACAATTGTGATATATACATACAAAAGTGTTCAGTTCAGATACATCGTTTCAACAAGATATAACGCAAATTAGTGTGCAAACCACAACTCATAGTAGTGAAGTGAGTAGTCCATTATGCTTATACTGCCACAGCCACAAAGATTTTGATCAGGCAGTATATAAGACTTGAACCGTTAGGAAGAAAATACGCAGAGTTGGAAGCTGGTCGAAAGAAGGTGGCAAGGTCATTTATTGGGAGTGGGGGTTTCCCGAAATAGAGTAAGCCCAGTGACCCGTTAATACCCTTGACTTGCACCTGCACCTACTTGCTGCTTTAATCGGGTCTTGTCGATGTAATGCATACTGCGGTTTCGGCTTCCCTTGATTCCCCCCTTGCGAATCGAAAAATCAAATTTCGTGAAATCGAAAAAAATTGCAATAACTGAACTCAGCCTGGTCGAAAACAAAACGATACCAAATTTTAACCCAATCGGTCAAGTTTGAAGAATTTGAGGGGTGTGGGGGTGATCGAGACAAGACAAGACCTTGCGATACTAAAGCACACCTGTGCGTAACTTGGGCAAAACTTAACCGACTTTGTTCAAATCTGATATGGATGCATTTGAGTACAGATCGATCTGCAGCAAAATTTTAAAATTTTTTAAATTTTTGAATTTTGAAGTTTTCCAAGGGCGGATCATAAGGAACCAAAACAGTTTTGTTTCCAGTTTTGCTAAAAAGTTGCACACAGGGATTTTCTGGGTCGCTGAACACGAATCTGAAAACCGTTTTTCAAGCCAATTTATTGTTAGCTTAAGGGGGGGTCCACCATGAAAAATTTTATGGTCACGGATTTTGCTCATTTTCAAACAACATTTTGTCACATATGTCCTGCATATCGAGTTTCAATTTTGAGTAGTTTCGTTCAGTACTTAACAAGTAACCGGCTATTACTTGCATGCAATTTGAAAACAGGTGAAAACGGCGGTGGCACAGCAAATAAAGGCACTTTACACCTGAACCTCCTTGAGAATGGAGCTTTATTCGGTTTCGGTTGTATGTTTGCTATCTGATGCAAACAAAGAAGTTAGGGTAGCTTTTAATGGGAAAACTTTTCTTTATGACTTTATTTAGCGATTTTAGGGAGTAGCACCGGCGCTGGAAAGCCTTGACCACGAAAATTATATATTTAACGGTCGATAACTTGAATTTGGTGCATTTGCGGGCAATGGTCCAAGAAGAAAAAATGTTCCCGACAATGAGAGCTTTCGATTGATATAAAATTTAACATATTTCAAAAAATTTGAAAAATCGCTATTTTTGAGATTATGGTTGTCAGACCCTCATATTTGACCCCAGCGACCAATTGGGTTCACTAACCTGCACTATTTGTGCCCAAACTTGACCTAAACTAATCAATAATGGTGCGCAAATAGATAGTCAGAGATTTTATAGGTCTGTGATGCCATAGCTCTATGTTATTTGCCAAAAAAAGGGAATTTCCGAAATTTTGCTAAAAATTGATATTTCTGCGCCAGAGAAATCTCGAAATTGGACAGAGCTAACCAGAATCAATTGGTACCGTTCGAATTGTCTTGTCATAAGCTGTGATTTGTAGCAAGTAGGCCTAGAATTTTTAGTTAGGCCTTACAGCTTTCAGAATATTTCATCAAACTTGCTGACCCCCAGTTTTAACATTGCAAAACAGTCAAATTTGGCTGTTCGCAAACTTAAAAATTAAAAAATTTTGAAGGCCTAAATTAAAATTCTGCTTCCTACAAATCACCCTTCGAGATCGTGTTTATGATATAAGATGGGCGTTGAAGTGCTCCGTTTTGTCGTTGGCGAGATTTCTCTGGCGCACGGAAAAAATCACCACTTTTTCAGTTTCCTATGCTTAACACATACTGACATCAATTTGAGGTGTAATTACTCGCTAACCGTAAGAGATCCGACCTTCATTTCAAAAACTCGTTAAAATATACCAATTGGACAACAAAATATGTGAAAATGAGCAAAATCGGAGATGGTCGAAAAATCGGCCAAAATGGACCCCCCCCCCCCTTAAGCTTAAAAGTTAAGCTTACAACTTTATCTGGAGGGATCCATTCGAAGGCGTCCTAAAGCGGAACAAAATTGACCAAAAGGACGGGGTCTGGGTAAAATGTGCCACCGCCATCGCTGCTTCCAGTTAGAACTTTATTTTACAACATCCAACTCTGAACCCACGTTCGTAGTTTTACTCCAAGCAGAAAATCAGATACTTGTCTACAGTGAACCAAATCGCAGTGTAAAAGCATCAAAAAAGGGAAAGGCAGAAATGAAACTGTTTCAACTTTTTTCTGAAATGGCAAACGTGCAAGCCTGCTGTAGATCACGTAGTGTTACATCTCAAAAACAATAAGCAGCCATATATATATATATATATATATATATATATATATATATATATATATATATATATATATATATATATATATATATATATATATATATATATATATATATATAAAGAAAATAAAGTGCCATGCTGTACAGCTACAACATAGCTGCAAAATCACAAAAATATTGCTACCAACTTAAAACATCCGATTGAAAGCAAGAAGGGAGACAGGAGAAAGAAACCACCTTTTGCAGAAATTGTTTCTGGACTGAAAAAATTGGCAGACAAATGGCAGCGCACAGCTGCAAAAAAGTTGCACGTTGCAGATAAACAAGTGATAAGGTAACGCCAAGGTTCTATGCTATGTATTTGGGAGCAGCTTGTGTATATAATCAAAATATTGGTGTTAGCCGAGGAGCTGCCTCAAATAAATCTAAGGGAAACCACTTTAACTTTAAAAATTTTAAATCATTTTAACCCTGGCTTTTTCCTACAGGGTAATGGGGTAGAGGGGCCCTCAGAAATCGGTGCCCTCCCAGACTACCCCCTCCAGAAATTTGTGCCTAGGAAAAAGCCAGTAACCTAAAGGAATTAATTTCATTTGAATTATATACATACTATAATTAAAACCAAAATTCCCCGACAACGTATAAAGATGTCGAACGAAAGGAAACAGGCAACAACTTGTCGTTTTAACAATAAAAACAAAGTTGTTTTAAGGTGTTATTGTTGTTTTATCAAAACCATTATACAACCTGTCAATCCGATTGTTCCAAAACACTGCACAGTTTTTTCTTCAGAACAAGAACAAAACGCTCGCCTTAGCTTGTGTACATATTTGAGAGTGAAACCGGTTGCTTGTGTCATTGTAAAAAGTTATACAGTTCATCAATTTAAAATTCAAGATGGCACTACACAAAACAATTTTTCGATACCAATTAAAGAATTTCAATTGATATACTCATCCAGGAAACCTGCGCCACACAATTAAGTTTATGCTCTTAGCTTTAATTTTTAGCCAAGTATATAGTTATGTATGTAGCAAAGCCAAAAATTTCTATTTTATAGTTATACATAATGTAAGTAATATGCAGAGAGCACCACTGATGTATATAAAAGTGCTCATCTCTCCTCGCGAAGTGATGTAGTAGTTAGAACGCCTGACTGGAGTCCGGCCGGTCACTGGTTCGATTTTCGGCGCAGGCTAATTTTTAGAATCAGTCTACCACTTTCAAAAATACCAGCTTTCTGCCTAACTCAAGGTCAAGTACAGAGGTTCGTTAAACGGCTGGACAGTGAACATGGCCGACAACTCAAAATGTTGGCTTTACTATAGCCCTGAGTAAAAATTACATATAATGATAATCAACTAATCGAACTAATCAGCAAATTACTTTTGCACAAAAGGCCCTGGAACAGCTTGCAGCTTCTAGTATATATCTTTGTTTGTTCCTAAATTTCCTCAACTTCCTACACTCCTACTCCAAAAACTATTTAATTCAAAAAAGAAACACATCCACAGCAGGACAAATTTTATCCGGAATTTAATTTGAAAAGAGCTAACGCAAAGAAGTGCGCCTTCTTTTAAGATTTCAACTCAAACACTATATCGGACTGCTGCTAAGGCATAACACAGAGTCCAGCCTATGAGCGCATAATTAACCTTAAGTGAAAGGGAGGATAGAGACAAGAACAATTCAGATTTAAGTGCTCAGCTCAAACGGAAGGGTCGTAGATATAGGAGGACATATGGTACATTTCATGTGACACAGGCAAGTCACATGCGCTCACAGACGCACACAGTAGAATCTGGTTTGAACTAACATGAGCTCAGAAAGAGTATATCAGTGTTTGCCTTTGCATCAAATATTTCTTCTATGGCTTATGTGGCTTTCAATTAATCAGACAGCAAAAACTGTGTAGCTTAAATCAAGACTAGCAGAGTGATAGAAAGGGGCTGATCCTGGTACTGAATAAGACAACAAAACAAGCCAACACCGTTATTCAACCGATATACAAGTTAAATTGTCAAGCGCATAGTAACATGTTGTTCCAGCCTATTGAGCTAACGAAAAGCTGGATCTAAAAACCAGATTCTAGATTCATGTTATCCGGCATACTATATACATCCCTCTGTTCAAAGTTCCAGCAAAGACAGAAAACCTTTGGTCTTTCCGGTCTCAGAGCTCAAATCTGAAGTCCAGTTTTCGAGTCCGCTTTCCAGAGCTCAATGTAAGCTTACATCTTAAGCTTACAACTTTAGCATATGCTGAACTAATGAAAAGCTGAATCGAAAAACGGGCTTCAGATTCGTCTTCTGCGATCCAGAAAACCCCTATATGCAGCTTTTCATCAGAATCGAAGACACAAAATTTTTTCGTTTCCCTTGTCGCGCTTGTGAATCGAAAAAATTCTAACGTGAATCGAAAAAATTCTAACGTCGCGAAATCGAAGAATTTTACGACAATTGAACTCAGTGCGGTCGATAACATTGCCATACCAAATTTTAGCTCATTTGGTCGTTTTTAAGAACTTGTTAAACGAAACAAGACCCAAAATTTCTTCTAACAATTAAATGAATTCATAGGAAAAATTATTAATCTATCATAAATTAGTTAATCTGTAATGTTATTTTATTTTCAAGTTATTTTCATTTTTGAATTCGAATTTGAACAATTTTTAAAGGAATTTATTTATTGTTTACGAAACTTCTCCTGGGGGCTATTTCATCATTGGTCACAAGTTCACAAATTTATACGCCACAAGCAATTTCGGTTTCATCAACGATTAGTCACAAGCCACAAGTCACAAGCAAAGTCCCTGCTTGTGACAAGTTGCCCACAAGTTGATTTTCCAGTTTCGGTTTCATCAAGCCACAAGCTACAAGTCACAAGTTTAGAAGTCCCTGCAAACAGCTGCAAAATCCCACAAATCAAAGTATTACTTGTGGCACTCAAATTTTAATCAATAAAAAATATTAAATTAATTTACTCGTTTAATGAAGGACGGCGACACTTTCTCGAAAGCGGAACAATTAAGAAATGAAATGGCCTAAATCTTACTGAAATTTGCAGCAGCAAATTTTGGTACAAATTTGAAACTTTTTCAATGTATTAAATTGATTATTTACGCTGATTTATACAATTTTAGCATTTTAACTTTCGAAAAGTCTTCCGTTCGCTGCATAATTCTTGAATTATTGTTATTTGTTTACTGTAGTTCTTTGGTTTCAAATTGCAGCTTCTATTTTGGCCTCTTCTTTCCCCACAAGTACTTTCCTGAACTTGTGAGCTGTGACGTCATTTCAGCGTGTTTGCTGTCATTTACTTGTAGCTTGTGACTTGTGGCCACAAGTTGTCTGCAAATTTTGATGAAACCCAATTTTGGGTTACCTGTGGCCACAAGTCACAAGTTCTGGCTTGTGAACTTGTAACTAATGATGAAATCGGTCCCGCAGGTTCTAAAGGCGCTGAAGGTTCTCCTGGGAGCAGGTTGTAAATTTCAGATATTTTTTGAGTATACGTTTACGCAAACGGCAAAAGTCTGTTTCAAAAATTTGCAGTCAGTTATTATTAAAATATAATGTCACAAATCAAGACACAGTCACCCTAACCTTCTCCCAGCACGCACAACTTCGGTAAGATTGCTAAAACTCACCTACCTACTTTCGAGTGCGCTCACCTGTCAAAAATCAGGAAATCCTTAAAATGCGTGTTGATTGATATGCGTACATCTTGAAGGTGTGCGCATACCAAAAAATCACTAATTTCAAAAACTTTTGAAATTTAGCTTGAATTTTGTGAGATGCCCTGATTTCGAACCATTTTAAAAGCTAAAATTCTATTAAATTATTTTATTATGCCTACAATAAATTCGCCAACTGAGAAATTTGTTGGATTACTCTGAATTCTCATCTCACGATAAAATTATTCAACCCAGAACTCCCGAATTATCACTTTGATCTATATTTGATCGAGACATTATGTAGGACTATGAGGTAACTAAAGTTGCTCAGTGTTGTTAGTGTTGTTCACCGACCGAATTTTCCGTGGGCTAGCAGCCCAGCTCGCAACACCTGCCTGTAGACGAACCGGCGGCCTCGGCATAGAAACGGAGAGGCGGCCGGATGGGAACCTTAGCCAACGATCTAAAATTGAAACATTTGCCACTGCTGAAGTCGACTAATGACCAGTTTGAGGCGCCAATCTGGCTAAGCTAAACTGTCGACTAAACAACATCAACCGTAGACTAGGCACTAGAATTAAGGGGGGTGGGGGGTCGCTTTGGCCAAAAATCAATAGTCACGGATTTCCCTCATGTTCACACATGCATTATAGGTACATGTTCTCAAAAACAAGACCAAATATTGAAGTTCAAAATCAAACGGTCCGGTGAGAGAGCTACTCAGGTTTAAAGCCACCAAACCTGACAATTTTACTGACGAGACCTTCAAGGCCATGTGCACTGTGCAGGGTTGACCAATAAGCCAAATTAAAGCATTTACAAGGATTTTTTACTGCAAAAGTGGCTCGTGGTTATCCAGCCAATAATCGCCCACAAGGCATACTTTAATTATGAACAGTCCTCACTCTGGCGCCCTGTGCAGTAACGCTTGGACTTGCACTAACTTGCACAGACAGCGCTTTACCCATAGGTCTATTAGAAAAGTTGTCGCTCGTCTAATTAGCTACCGATTGATACCCAATTTGACTATACTTGAATTCAAAAAATGACTTTCCCCCACTGGAGATCAAAGGTGCCGCCACATGAGAACAGCTCAGCATTGACAGATTCCTATTCGCCAAGTACTTTGTCATCCACGGGACAATAACGCAGCCAAATTTGGTGGCTTCGACTTGATTAGTCAACAAATATCGGCAAAATGAGAGAATTGCGAAAAATAGCGTTTTTGAGCAAAAATTTTGGTTTATTAGTTATTCGAATTCATTATAATGAGCCCAGAAACGAGATTGGTAACAAAAGAATGCTTAATATGCATAAAGTGCAGCTATCTATACACAGTTTTTGTAACTCTTGACAATCGTTCAGAATAGAAGAAAGTACTGTAGGTCCTGCTTTTCATGGTCCAAAACAGCCGATTTTCCAAAATTCTGACTTTGAAAACTCACCAAAAATCCATCGCTCAATGGAATTGCAACAAACTAACTCGCTGCACTCTACAATATCTGCTCAATTTGTGCACAAAGTTGTAGCCGTGTATTTGTTATACAACGAATAATTTTTTGAACACAGCTTTATAGCCTTTTTTATTTTGCTATCTTTAACACATGTCGAGGTCACCTTTGAAGGGCTGTACAGAACGATGGAAGCATCATTATGCAAAACGCACTTGTCTTTTTTGCGGACCCATTGGGAGTACAAAAAATCTAAAAATAAGCAAAATCAGAGATAGTTCACAAATCCGCCAAAAAGCACCCCCTCCTTAAACGAAAACCGGAACAACTGAATGCTCCCCGTCTTAAAAGATTGTATAAGATAGCTCTCGCTTAGTATAGGATTTTGTCGGAGTACAACAGAAACAGAAAACCAAAAATTAATCACGCAACCGAAAATATGCAAGAGTGCACTACGCCACTTAGTATATTAAATACATTTTACTTAAAAATAAAAGGAACACAAAACTCAAAACATCAAAAAATTTATTAGGGTAAAATTAAATAAACATGATTTCACTAGTCAGCACAACAGATAAGACACATACAAAAGGAGAACTGTCACAGAATCGCGGTTAGCGCAGTGGTTCCTTACTGCGCTACAAATGGAGAATCATGTTAAGCCTAGTATTAAAAAATTCTAGCACGTCGCTGACTTCTAAACACAAGTCATGCAACTCCCAGCGAGCGCCTGAGGTATTTATTGATCAGCTCAGCGGATATCCGAGATAACCTAAGGGGCGACCCAGTGTTTTTTATTTGCTCAAAAACGCATGTAATTACACAATTTTTCTGGAAAACAGCAAAAAAAATTTGGCGACTGTGTAACGTTACGCAGAAATTTTGGAAAAATTTTGCCAAATAGCCGGAAATTTTTCCATTGTGTACGTATATTCACTTGTTACAGTCACATTCAGTCCCATTCACTTACAAAATAGTTCATGCCAGATAAATTTTTAAGAGTCTCCATTGCGAATTTCGCGGAATTTCCAAACTTTTTTCATTATTCTTCACTATAGTTTTTGCTTTCGATATATATAGTTTGCAGTGCATTTCTTTTTCGTTCTATAATTCATTCATTCAAAGAAAAACAGCCACAGAAAATAAATAAG
The DNA here is from genome assembly GCA_030248195.1 of Trissonchulus latispiculum. Taxonomy (NCBI): domain Eukaryota; kingdom Metazoa; phylum Nematoda; class Enoplea; order Enoplida; family Ironidae; genus Trissonchulus; species Trissonchulus latispiculum. The sequence continues at coordinate 29,937 of JASAND010029090.1, read as the reverse complement.
TAAACTTTTGTTCAATTCTTCAAAAGTTTTGAGCTAGTAGTTGACCTTTGAGAAAAAAATATCGCGCCGTCGGCGCAATCATGCGTACATTCATTCTGTCCAATTAGTCAAAATCACGGCTTAAATATTGCTGCCTTTTGCTTGAATTTCCTAACAAAGGTTACTGCCTGTGCTGGGCTTATTCTAGGGATTTTTTTCTTGGGGGGCTCCTTGGGGGGACCCCGAAAGTCCGAGAGGCAAGGAATTTTGGGGGGGGGGCGAAAATTTTTCGAAAATGCCGCTACTTTTCTGGCATGTATACTGTAAAAGTTAATTTTTATTGCAAAAATAGACAGATTTAGTGTTAAAAAAGGCAAAAAATGAGTAAAAACCTCCGACGAAGCCGGAAAACTTTTGAAAATTTGGCCTTCTGAGCGAATTTTTCAGGGCAAAATTTGGCACCAAAAGGGGCGCCCTTTGGTTTTAGGGGGGGGAAGGTCGTTAATGGGGGGCCACTCCCCCCCACTAGAATAAGCCCAGTTATGTACAGTTGGTTGCATTGTAATTGGCTCAATTTTTTGACCTTTAATTAAACAAGTTTTAACTATAAATTCTACTTTAACTTTTGAATATAATTATATATTTGATTTTTAACACATGCTTCAAAATTTGCAGGTCATTACACACTTTTTTCTGAAAAATAGCAGAAATTTTTACAGAGGTGTGTAACGTTACACATATGTCGTCGGCCAAATAAAAAACACTGGGGCGACCGTCCTTTCAGAGATGCGTGCTACCACAGCTTTACAATTAATTGCAGCGAGTATGCTGCACGAGCGATTACTCAGTGCCACCTCAAAGTTCGAATTTGCTTTCAAGAAAAGATAGGTGGCACTATATACTCCTAACTGGATCACTACACTGGAGTGAGGCGTTCTTTATAAAAGAACTTTCACAGCTAAACCATAATGCTTATTGCCTTGCCTTGGCACCATAAAATAAAGATAAAGGAATACCACTAAGACTACATGAGACGACGTGAGACTATATAATAAAACTGCGTAACTTTCCTTGAAGCCAACTTTGACTGACTTTTCTACATCCTGGCAAAATTTCTCCCCACTATGTTAACTAGAACGATGGCTACATGTGAAGACAAGGCCACGCCGTAATCGTTCTTACTGAAATTCAATGAATGAATGAAAAGAATGAAAGAATTCAAACTAAAAACCCGTTTTACGGTAACTTTTCCGATACCCACCCCTTTCAAAGAAATTACAACCAGTGACGCAAAACAAAATGCTAATATTTTTCGTAATCGTTAGAATCGAGTAGATTCAAAATCGATTCGAGCAGATTAAAAACCAAAATAGTGTCAAATCTTGAACTAATAAAACAAAATCTTCCCAAAAATTCAAATTTTGCAAAAAATTACAGCCACAATCATTTGTTGTTTTCATTAATCGGTAAGAAAACTAATGCTTTGGAACAATTTACCCTATTTTTACTTTCGAAGTTCCAGAATTTTGGCTAAAAAATGTCAAAAATTTACACAATTTTGCATTTTGGCCCTAGTCGGGAGCTGTGCCTACAAACCGGGTGCGAGACTAGGGAAGTGAACGGGTCGGTTTGATGAAATTGGTCTAGTTTTACACAGTGTGATTACAACTCAAAAAACAATTAGTGAAACACCAACACAATAAACTAATGTTACATCTGCAGAAACAAAACAAGAACTCACATGCAGCATATAGCACGAGTGCATATTCGAATATAAAAGGAATAAAAAGTAAGCAATTAAGCTTCTCTTTTCCTTGGCACTTGGTAGCATTGCTCCGGCCAGAATACAAGTTCCAGCATTTGGTTGGGGGATCCACAAAAAGCGCCCTCCTTGTTCAGACCTTTAGGCAAATCGGTGACAAAAACGTTTTCGGAGGACCGCGCGAATCGAAAAATAAAAATTCGTGAAAAATTTTCAATTCAGCGTGGTTAGAAACGAAACATTCCAGATTTAAGCACATCTTGCTCAAGTTTTTCAACTTCTGGGTCTGTGGGGGTATTTCCAGGGAGGATCCCTTTTCAGAGGTAGGTAGGAGGCCTGAGAGAAGATAATTGGCTTCGCTTGAAATTTTTGGAAAGTAACAAAATAGTACAAGGAAAATACTTTGAAAATTATACGAAATTTAAAACATCCCTGTTTTCATTTTTAAAATTCTATCATAATAGAAAATCAGTGCTACACCATTAAAACACAGTCTGCTAATGCCTAAAGAACGGGGCAAGGCAAACAAATCCAGGCGCCTACTTAATTAATTAATTAATTAATTAATTAATTAGTAATTGCAAGCCGACATTCTGGCCACTACTACACATTTTAAACCGACCGGTTTATATCATTAGGTCATTCCACAACAACATTATGGTGATATCACAACAGATAGAACAGGTCAGTTATGAGACAAGCCTCATCATATCAGGTATGTAGCTTATCAGTTACAGGCGAGGCAGGCACGTGACTCACTTGACTGACAACCGTTTCTTCAGTTCGTCCGATGGCCTCAAGCCAGCGATCACGGAGAACAGACGGACGTTTGGGAATTCGATAGAAATGACGATTATCCTCCTGGCCACGATAGCGAGAGCGAAACTTACAGTTGGGAAAACCGCAGGTAGTAGGCATGCCCACTACCCTCTGCTAGATTACTGGTTAAGAATAATCTGCAACAAAAATAACAAATAATTAATAAAATACCAAAAAAGAAGTATATCTACTTATGTATACAAGACAGAGATGAAAACAGTAAAGAAGACTGCAATGCAGAAAACAGTGATCTAAACAAGCAAAGTAACCTAAATGCTAATGAGCATGTGTGTAGTGTAGTACGTCTGACTGTTTAGAATATTCAAAAAAATTCGGTTTAACTCAGGCAGCCAGGCAGAAATTGTGAAAATCTGACTATTAATATCCAATCCAAGTCAACCGAAAATGTACACGCTCAATGCCAGACATGTGCATGAAGTAAAGTTCTTTGGAAGGGGGGGGGGGGTGAACCGGTGGTCTGGCAAAGACCGCCAAAAACCTAATGTAACGGTTTGCCACTTGGGTACCCCGTGTGAGAGTGATTTTTTTTCTTAGGGGTACTTTTGAAAGCCATTTTTGCCATTTTTAACAAAAAACGGCGATTCTTTAGCCAAACCACGTTTCTGGGACGTTTTTTAGCAAAAAATAGTGATTTCAAGTGAAAAATTGAAATCGGAAATTGGCGAAGCCGGAAAATATTTGGAATCTTTAGTCGTAAAACCTATTTTTTGTGCAATTTTCTTACCCCTTGTGGCCCATTTTCTTATCCCGTGTGGGAGCAATTTCGCGACCCCTTGTAGCTAGTGTTGGACGTTGGCCGGTTTTTTTTCGTCGGCCAAGCCAATGGGCTTCGCCGGACTTTCATTAATGAGCGGCCAACGGCCAACAGCCAACGGCCAATTTGCCGTTCGTTTGCCGTTGGCCGGCCAACGGCCAATGGGCGGCCAACAGCCAACGGCCAACGACCAACGGCCAATGACCGGCCAACAGGCAGCCAACGTGCAGTTTTCAAGCCCAGATGGACATTTTTCCTGCAAACCCTGAAACTTTGCTTAAATTTGGCTGTTTTTCTTTATTTTAAATGGATAGAGTTGGAGCCAACTGTCCGGCAAATTTGCAGATGACGGCCGACGGCCAACGCGTTGCTCGAATGTTGTGCGGACGTTGGTCCAGGGCAAACACCCGGCACTATTGAATAGATGTGATAATTTTGCGACAAGCAATAGCATTAATATTTAGTTTGTTTTCAATAATGGAATAATACATTATGCTAACGTGGGTACAAGAAATCTGAAGCTTTCAACACTTTGTTCGTATCATGGGGGAGCTCGGAGAGCCCCCCATAATATGAGCTATAAAGGCACTTTGCGGATTTGGAAAAGTGCTAATTAGGCATAACTAATTAACGGGAAGGAATTAAGAGCTAATATTTACATTTTTGAAATCTCCAGGCCAAGAGCTTTCGAATGATACCAAACTTGCCCGGAAAAATGAACTTTGAAAAAATCTACTTTCTCTTACGGGCTTGAAAGTGGGGTTTTTTCTCTGTACTCAGCATGATTTCTTCCATTTTTGTGTTAACTCGATTTTTCGAATGGCCCATAGGAAAAATTTTTCTATACTATTTTTTGATTATCTAGGCAAACAGCGTTTTTCGGTGTTTTGGAGGCATATATAGGAGTCTACTATAAAAATCTTATTACTTTGCGAGCATGCCGTTTACCCTTCCGCATATTATTTTTTATTTGCAAACTCTTCACATAACGTAAACCGTAGACAGAGCGCACAAGAAAATCAGTTCTCTCCAAATGTAGATGTGAAAATCAATACGTACGCCTAAGCTAGGCCAACGACCGGCCAAATGACCAACGGCCAACGAAAAGCCAACGGCCAATTGGCGGCCAACAGCCTACGGCCAACGGCCAACGAACGGCCAACGGCCAATTGGCCCAGAAATTCTCGGGCAACGGCCAATGGCTTGGCCAGCCAGTGGCCGCACCAACCAACGTCCAACACTAGTGCTAACGTATGGATTAGAACTTGTAAAATCAAAATGCAAACGATTTCACTAAATATATTTGTTCTAAAGTGCCAAGACTGCACATATTAAGACTGTGGGGGCGTAATATTAAAAACTAGTTTTTCGTTTAAAGTATTCGTTCAGAATAACGAAAAAGCACCACAAAACAGCCAAAAACAAAAATTCGTTCCAGACTTTTTATTTTCGTATGTCAGAAATAGGGATGGGCGCGGAAAAAAGGACTGGAAAAAAGGTTTTTCCCGTATTTTCCATTTGTTTCCAATGGGGTGGAAAAAATGGAAAATATTCCTAGCGTTATTTGAACGATTTTTACAGCGGAATATGTTTTCTGAACTTTTCCTGCGATTTCGCACTATCTACAACTTTTTCCGTGGGTCATAGTATGTGGGGGTATGCTAAATCTGACAAAATTGTATTTGGGTTTTTTCTAAGCATCGGAAAAATGGAAAAATATTCGAGACATGTTCTGAAAGTTAATTTATGAAATCAGAACATTAAGAAACTATCAAAAACACTGTTTAATGAACTAATAAGACAATATCCATGAATTTCAGCTAATTCTGGGATTTAAGATTTTTTGCCATGGAATGTGTATATGGTTGCGTAACTCAGGTAGACTCAACAATTCCATGTCTAACAGTGGAATGTTCTGCCAAAACCTTTTAAAACGTCTGGTATTCTTTACTTTACGAGGTGTAGGAAAATCACAGACCAGGTCTAGCAGAACTGTCAAAGGTATATATACAGAAGTCACCTGCGGTTTATTCTACAATATTGTCTGCTGAAAAAAATTAATTCCCGTAATCAATACTGGAACCTTTGTAAGCGCTTGTGTAAGTGTACACGGTGGGGCTATTAAATGTTGAAAACGGCTTCTATGCTTGCAGAAACATGAAATAACACAACTTTTAGCAGATTGGTGAATTTTGGGGTGACCGGAAAAAAGGAAAATGGAAAAAACCGGAAAAAACGTTTTTTCCGGCAATCTTTTTTCCGAAAAAACCAACGCAGGCAGAAATCTCAAAATAATATCCAAAAATAGTTACTAAAACCACATCCACAACAAATCTTAGAGCAACTGGTTATATTTCATAATTACGACTAGGGAATCTTTCCCGAAACATCATTTTACTGTTGCGACGATCTTGAAAACCGAAATATATAGCATCATATATATATATATATATATATATATATATATATATATATATATATATATATATATATATATATATATATATATATATATATATATATATATATATATATATATATATATATAATAAAGAAGATACAATCCTATGCCTTTATATATTAAGTTTCTATATAAATTCTGTTATATTATTATACAATAAGCACTCTAAAGTGCAAAATTGTCAGATGACATCGTCAGAGACAGTGTCAATCGGCTAAAAAATACAACATGGACTTGTACCGTTAGAAGGGCTAAACTCTTCAATATACATACAAATTCGAATATATATATATACGTATATACATTATACATTTTCGAATACACATACGTATATATGTATGTATACAAGTAGGAAAAATGCTCCTTGCAGTCGCATGAAAAAGTTAATATGAGCTATGATGGTCAACATTTAAATGTGTCAAGGACAAGATTTAAAATGTTTAATATGAGCCAACATCTAAACAAGAAATAAAAATGCTCCTCTGGAGCATGAAAAAAGTAATATGGGTTGTGGTGAGGTTGTAAAATCAAGAGAGGACTAGTCTTTAAAATGCTTAATATGGGGCTAGGTTCAAAAATAGAAGAGGACTAGGTTGTGAGCGAATTAATATGGGCACAGCTTCGCCGAACAACCCATATTCGCGGTTTGTCAATGTAAATTATTATGCATATCCACGATACATTTAGTTTATAGTTCATAAATAATCTACAGCTACGGTATGTGTTCGAGCTTTATTCGAACTTTTATTTTAGTAAACGTTTTCTTCGATAAATGCTTTATACTAACCTGCGCAATTTACGTATCCATTTATACGGAAAATTTATATTCAAGAATAATTTAGGACTCTCCGACGATCTTCTATTTCCTCCGACTTGGACCAATAGCTTTAGCATCATAGCCTTAGATCTCTCCTAGTAGTAGAGCCTGCCGTAGTCCAACACAACAAAATGATGATAATTTTCGTATATATTCCTAGCTAGTCTAACAGTGCATGCAAACAGCTATATTCAATGAGTATTCAACGTTTAAATTTTTTATTGACTGACATTGATAGCTCTAAGCTAAGACGAAACGTGAAATCCCGCGAATATGGGTTGTTCGGCGAAGCTGTGCCCATATTAATTCGCTCACAACCTAGTCCTCTTCTATTTTTGAACCTAGCCCCATATTAAGCATTTTAAAGACTAGTCCTCTCTTGATTTTACAACCTCACCACAACCCATATTACTTTTTTCATGCTCCAGAGGAGCATTTTTATTTCTTGTCCTTCTGTCATTTTAAAGGATCCCTTTCCAGCAATGCTGTAATGGATACAAGGAGCTTGAACAGTGCCGTAGGTAGAACAGAAAACGGATTATATAAATATATAGTACCACTGAATTCTCACCTCCGCCCCAAGCTTCGGCCGCTGCTGCAACCTGTGTTTGTGGGTAGTATAAGGATAAAACTTTTTCGCCTCCCCAAAGAGTTCGACAGTATGCCCATCGTGTTCAGCGACACGGATTTACTATATGGATACCTCCATAGGGCCGAAAAACGTTGTTTTAGGCGGTTTGACCAGTGGTCAGTAGGCACCATAGACCATAGCCACCAGTGGTTAAAGGTCATTTTAAAGTTTCCCTTTCCAGCATGTAAGCTAACGCAGATAAGGAGCTTGAACAATGCAATATATAGGCAGGGCAAATGTGAGCAAATGGGCTTTCATTTGATACCAAACTTGACCACTTTTGAAGACTTTCATTTTTGACCCACACCGGACCCACTGTGGGTGGGGCACCCACCCACAGGTCGGTGGGGCCACTTTTTGTGGGTGGCATAATGACAAAAGTTGATCGCCTCGCCAAGGGCTTTCATACCAAACTTGACCACTTTTGAAGACTTTCATTTTTGACCCACACCGGACCCACTGTAGGTGGAGCACCCACCCACAGGTCGGTGGGGCCACTTTTTGTGGGTGGCATAATGACAAAAGTTGATCGCCTCGCCAAGGGCTTTCATTTGATACCAAACTTGACCACTTTTGAAGACTTTCATTTTTGACCTACACCGGACCCACTGTGGGTGGGGCACCCACCCACAGGTCGGTGGAGCCACTTTTTGTGGGTGGCATAATGACAAAAGTTGATGGCCTCGCCAAGGGCTTTCATTTGATACCAAACTTGACCACTTTTGAAGACTTTCATTTTTGACCCACACCGGACCCACTGTGGGTGGGGCACCCACCCACAGGTCGGTGGGGCCACTTTTTGTGGGTGGCATAATGACAAAAGTTGATGGCCTCGCCAAGGGCTTTCATTTGATACCAAACTTGACCACTTTTGAAGACTTTCATTTTTGACCCACACCGGACCCACTGTGGGTGGGCGCTGTGGGTCAGGGGTCACATCCACCGACCTCAGCAGTATGCTCATCGTTTTCAGCGACCCCGATTTACTATATATGGGTACCACCCCAAGGCCGAAAAACGCCATTTTTAGTGACTTTTAGGCCATTTCTAGTAAAAGTGGGACTTAGAAACTTTTCGCCCAAACAGGCCAAAAAAATGCAAAGTTTGGGCCCATCTCCTGAAAGCTAGGGAGCAAAATTAAAAAATCCCCCTCGTTACTTTATGCACCCCTACTGGTAGTTTTCAACAAAAGATACTAGACCTCTCCAGCTTCTACCCAGTTCTAGAAAAGTGTGACCAAAATTTGCGAAAAATAGCGAAAGTCCGACTTTGGGACCTTGGCACAGAGCCAAAATTGGCCAGGTGCCAAAATGACCAAAAAAAGGTAGCATGGGGGGATCCTGTCTACCAACATATAATAGTAGTATGGTGCCAAAATGCCCACATCGTTCCAACACTTCGCCGTAAAATGCATTTCCAATAAGCGTTATTCACCGAGAAAAAAAAAAACAAACGCACGGTAACTATCGCCTAGTGCAAAAATTCGAAGTTTCGAATTCGAACCAAAAGTATGGTGGTACTTGTAGTACTACTCGAGTTGTTTACGATGGTAACCTTTTTACCACTCCCGGACCTCTAATTAGCTGGCACCAGGCCAACACGGTCTCCAGAGGGCCGCGCAGACGCCTTTTTACCCATATTATGTAGGGGCGCTATCGCGCCCCTACATAATAAGTAGAGGACAAGATGTAAACGGCTAATATAGCCGCTACGTTTCTCCTGGGCTCATATTGACGCTCATTTAACTTTTGCTTACTTTTAATCCAACACTGAAATGGCTTGCATGAATAACGACGCATAAACATTAATTTTGCAAAGCTGTACGTAAATGTTTTCTTCTCCACCGCTACATCCAAGTACACATTTAAGGCCACCATATAAGTCAACAAAACGAAACCGAAGTCCAATCTAATGAAGAAATTGTGAAATCTTGAGAAATCACATTTGAAGTTATCATCGCAATCATCACATTAATTCAATATTCTCAAGCCAATCAAATCGTTTATAAACACTGATGCTTATATGCCAACCGTAAACTGTATATATGTTTGCCATTTTAGTCGCGTCAATATGAGCCCAAGAGAAACGTAGCGGCTATATTAGCCGTTTACATCTTGTCCTCTACTTATTTAGATGTTGGCTCATATTAAACATTTTAAATCTTGTCCTTGACACATTTAAATGTTGACCATCATAGCTCATATTAACTTTTTCATGCGACTGCAAGGAGCATTTTTCCTACTTGTCCTCCGTCTAGTTTTTGGGAACGCTGCCATAACTGTGGCAGCAGCAATCACAAATCCCACCAGTGAATTACCAATGCCCAATAATCTTTGCATGCAAAATTTCAGCCTTTAGCTATCTCCAGTAGCTTGAACCAGGAACCGGTTCAGCTTTGAACCAGTTGAACCATATCTGGCCAGCCATGGGTCAGATCACCAAAGTTACACCACCAGTGAATTCCCCTTGCCCAATAACCTTTGTATGCAAGATTTCAGCCTTTTAGCTATCTCCAGTAGCTTGAACCAGGAACTGGTTCAACTTTGAACCAGTTGAACCAGATCTGGCCAGCCATGGTTCGGATCACCAAAGTAACACCACCAGTGAATTCCCCATGCCCAATAACCTTTGTATGCAAAATTTCAGCCTTCTAGCTATCTCCAGTAGCTTGAACCAGGAACTGGTTCAACTTTGAACCAGTTGAACCAGATCTGGCCAGCCATGGGTCGGATCACCAAAGTAACACCACCAGTGAATTCCCCATGCCCAATAACCTTTGTATGCAAAATTTCAGCCTTCCAACTATCTCCAGTAGCTTGAACCAGGAACTGGTTCAATTTTGAACCAGTTGAACCAGATCTGGCCAGCCATGGGTCAGATCACCAAAGTAACACCACCAGTGAATTCCCCATGCCCAATAACCTTTGTATGCAAAATTTCAGCCTTCTAGCTATCTCCAGTAGCTTGAACCAGGAACTGGTTCAACTTTGAACCAGTTGAACCAGATGAACCAGGCGAGATACGGTGTCGGCACTATGCTCATCGTGTTCAGCGACCCCGATTTACTATACATGGGTACCACCCCAAGGCCGAAAAACGCTGTTTTTGCCCGTTTTTAGACTATTTTAAAATTTTCGGACTTTCGGACAAACCCGTAAGAGAAAGTCGATTTCGGACTTTCGGACAAACCCGTAAGAGAAAGTCGATTTTTTCCAAGTTCATTTTTTCCGGGCAAGTTTGGTATCATTCGAAAGCTCTCGGCCTGGAGATTTCAAAAATGTAAATATTAGCTCTTAATTCCTTCCCGTTAATTAGTTATGCCTAATTAGCACTTTTCAAAATCCGCAAAGTGCCTTTATAGCTCATATTATGGGGGGCTCTCCGAGCACCCCCATGATACACGTTTCGTCTTAAGATGGGCAAAAGCAGGAAGATGCGTCAAAAACATCTAGAGACGTTCCCAAAGCAGAAATTACAGAAGACAGAAGAGGATTAAGTCAACATACGTCGACAACAGATCGAGGTCAATTAAAAACAATATACGTAAAAGTCGTTATGTTCTTGAGTATTCATTTAAATACGTTTTAACCTAGGAGCACGAATTATTGCCAATATCACCGCAATTCGTCAATCACTCAACATCTCCCTGAAAATTAGCTAAATTTCATAAAAATGATACATCAAATGACTCTGGCGACAGGGAGGTTATCAGAAATGACATTTCATCTGGACTGAAAGTTATTAAATTGACAGTTCAGCAGCTGAGACCCGAAAGATATTCGCCTCCGGTAAAATTCTAATCCACGACTTCCGGACAAACGATCCGACCTTTTGCCAACTGGGCTACCAAGACTACAGTCGCACCAAGCTAGAATGATGTCTGTGGATTTTACAACAATTCTCTTGGTTTCGTAGTATATATATATATATATATATGCTATATATTATACACATATATAGGCGTCAACCGAACTGGATATATGTTATTCAAAGCTGCTCAAAGTTCTGAAGACTCAGGAAGCAGAAGAAGAAGAAGATGAAGAGGAGGAGAACCGAATCAAGAAATGGACAGTCAGAAACGACCAAAGATGAAGCGACATCTTACCAGCAACACGAAATGGTGAAAAGTGTCTGAATCTAATCTGCACAGTCTGAAAAAGCGAAGTTATAAATTCAGAAACAACATTATATCATTGAATCATCTTCAAAACGCATCTTTGTCTGTGCACAGCAGAGAAATAGCACAATAAACACTGAGAAGAAACACTGCGACTAATGAACAAGATGAAATTAATCGGAGGGATTTTCGGTCTCATCTAATCCGGCTTTACAGAAGCAAAACACAAACAGGAGAAGGGTATAGATACAGCATTTATATATAAATTAAGTATACGTTAACGGTTAATAAGTATATATGTCTACTATACGACGCCCATGCGGACTGGGCTGGCACTAATGTGTTTTGTACGACTTAACAGGCTGCAGCTTAACTTAATGTCTTTAGTAGTCAATTACGGCACGTAACAATATATAATCTTTTACAAGCTACATTATATATGCACAAGAAAGTAAAAGTACATTAATTGCTTAACTATGAGCAGTATTTGGAAAATTGACGAAATACTGCAATAGCAATCACAGTAAGCAATATATATTACTATATTAGAGATGAGAATTTTGGCTCGCGACTCGGCTCGGTTCGCGGCAACAATTGCCGAGCCGAGCCGAGCCGGAGAATTGAAACTACGAGCCGAGCCGATCCCAACCAAAAATTGTAATTCGAAATTTCCCTGTCATCAGTGAAAACTGTTTTTAGTTTTCCATTTTACAGCCTAATTTTAAATTTTCTTTAGCTTTGCTTCTTTCAAGGATTTCATGGGAGAAACATGGGAGAAAATTGGATGCAATCGGAAAAATTTTATATTTCAAGCTTGGCGAGCCGAGCCGAGCCGACCCGCATTCAAAATCTTTCCGAGCAGAGCCGAGTCGGGTATGACAGCGAGCAGAGCCGACCACATTTTCGCGCGAGCCAAGCCGAGCCGAGCCGGACTTGTGAGCAGATTTCTGGTAGGGTCAACCATAACGTGGACAACCTTCAAATATCGATTTGGCTCAAACCTGCAGGTCTTGTAGCCACCCAGCGTAAAAGGAAAAACCACTCATTATTAGAGCTCAACTCCGTATATTCAACAAGTTATAACCAAATTTGTGATTTTCGACTCTGCCCCTAACGTCGCCGTGTGACTTCACTTATCAAAATTGAGTTCAGCCCGATAGGGTGGACTCAGACAGCTCAAATTTTAACCATGAAGGAACCTATCCACGTAAATTTGAGCTTTCTAGCATTGATATTGAGAAGTTTTCAGCGATCACACCTTCGCTTAAGCCTCCAAACTCAGTAGGCGCATAACCATATTTTTGGACCTAGCAACCTTATTATTCCTTAGTACGACTCCATTTTTATAAATATTATTTATCTATATGGTACCAATGTCCATGAAAAAAATTAGCAAAATCCCAGACCCAGTTTTGAGATATATATGGCCGTTCAAAGTTCGAAAAATCGAGTAAACACAAAATTGACAAAAACCATGCTGAATACAAAGAAAAAACCCCACTTTCAAACCCGTAAGAGAAAGTCGATTTTTTCAAAGTTCATTTTTCAGGGCAAGTTTGGTATCATTCGAAAGCGCTCGGCCTGGAGATTTCGAAAATGTAAATTTTAGCTAATAATTCCCTACCGTTAATTAGTTATGCCTAATTAGCACTTTTCCAAATCCGCGAAGTGCCTTTATTGCTCATATTATAGGGGGCTCTCCGAGCTCCCCCATGATACATATTTGCCCGGTGTTACTGAAAAATCCGTTTTCAATTCAGGGACTGGCAGAAATATTAAAAATATTTTCAAGTTTCACCACACAACTAAACAGAAAAATTAAGCAGTTTTCAAACATTTTTTGACAAAATTTTGTCCCTCCTCCATCCAGACCTGGACCAGAGAGGTCTGACCCTCAGACTTCACTTCCAGAAATTTTTTAATTGCCATGATTCAACCCAGGTTTAAAAATTGAGGTTACAATAACCAAATCCCAACAATCTGCTCAGTGAAAAGGGTTCAGCTTGAAACCTGGGCTTAAATTAAATAGAGGTTTAGGAAACCCATCCCAGAAATTGTTTAACAACATCGGGTTAACCCTGGGCCCCTGGGGTTAAGCTAACCGTGGGCTCCTGGGGTTAAGCTAACCGTGGGCTCCTGGGGTTAAGCTAACCCTGGGCCCCTGGGGTTAAGCTAAGCCTCAAATTTCAGGATTAATCCTAAAATGACAACAAACCCGGGTTTCACAAAACCCCATTTAGATAACATCGGACCCGGATGTCCACAGGAAAAGTTCGCCTCACTATATGGTGACGCTTACAATTATAAATGCAACCAAATACCAATATAACAAACTGGGCGTTAGTACTACACGTATATAAATGATGAATTGAGCAAATCTGGGACATTGTACTCAAGTCGTGTGGTGCCTTGCTATATATTAGTCATCTCATGTTTTGAGGAAAAAACGAAAAAGAAGATGATCAGGCCGCATAAGCGTTACGTATGCAGATTTCGATTAGATTAATCCACTCACATGGCAGCACCAGAACTAATATCGTAAAGAACAATTACTTCTAGCATAATCCCCGGTATTCCTAAGGCTTAGCGAGATTTACGTATAAAGTATACAGGCAGATATATATGATCCACACAGTGTAGCGGATTAACAGACAAGTATCTGTCAGATTTTGCTGTCATCAGATGTCATGGATTTAACAAACATCAGAACCATGATAGACTGGATGCAAATTAAATCTCCTTTCAAATCCTTTGCGCCAAAGACTAACCGTGGACTGCACCAAAAAAGTTTATCGTACATCCACTTCAATCCCCACATTACGTAACTTTCAATAACAACAATTATGACACCACAGTGAAGCCAGGACTTTTTATCTCAACAGGTTGCACCTTGCCTGTACACATTAATGTTTATTATTACCATTATTATTATTACTATTATCATATATAGCTAAAACTATTAGCAGGCTTCTGTGGCAGACGGCTTAGATCTGAGATTGATTCCTCCTGGCCCAGACTTTAGATTAAGCTTACTATTTACTTGTATAACAGGAACTTTTTTAATTATGAGAGGAATGGAATTCACTTTCCTGAATTGTTAGCTTTGCGCGGCCTCCACCCCATCGCCCACTGATCAGGATACTATTTGCCAAACTTTATTTAAGGGTACTGCCCTGGATACACCAATAAATCTAGAGTAGGGTAGTTGCCGAACACTAAGACTGAATTACCTAGCGTTAAACAAGTTTAAGAATACGTAGCTGCTGATTACATATATGCGTAGCTGAAGACCAATTTTTGAATGGAACTATTCCACAACTGATTTTAAACACCTTTGATGTAGTCCACGGTAAATCCGATTTCTGAAAGCTATCAGTTAATCTCCCCTCTGCTATTTTCAGCAATTATAAGACTTCGGTGCACTGGCAAATCCAGGATTGGTGATGGGGTGGCGGTAAAATTTTGTCACCTGGGAGGTTTGGGGGGTAGAGCGCCAGAGAATTTGAAGAAATTTTTTGTCTTTCCAATAAAATCGGTATTCGGATCTTTAATTCTTTTTATATTGAAGAACTGAGAAAATTTTGCAAAACACTACGCATTTTAGACAAGAATGCAAATTTTCTCCGAAAAATCGGACGCATTTCAAGCTTTTTCTTCATAAATGCAATAAACATATATGCCGTAAAAAATTAGAAAATTCGCGGCGCAGGCGCGAAATTTTTCGGTTTTTTGCCCTTTCCCCTATAATTTTTCCTACCTTCAAATCGCGACGGGGAGGGGCGGCCGCCCCCCGCCTCCCCTGGATCCGCCCCTGTTTCGGTGCGTTCCACGACTCTATGGTTATCTCTAAGCTGTTCGGTCAAAAATTGCTAACTTCCTTCACTTTGCAGCATTAAAAAGCCTTCTAAGATTGTGCTTTAAACCCGGTTCACACTGCACAAGATTTAAGGTTTAAGGTTTAAGGCTTATGGTTTAAGGCTTAAGGTTTAAGGTTGAACTTGTTTGTTTATGTTGAAGCGTTCACACTGAAAGGTTTAAGGTTTAAGAAAGCCGAGTTAAAATTTTTAACTTTGTATTTAGATTTAAGCTTCCTACATATATAGAAGGTTTAGTTAATATTTTCGTTATATACACACATTGTAGAATTCCTTACGTATATATGCACAGAACTGAAAATTTTAAAATCCTTGAAGAATTGAATGCGCACTGTTTTGTTTGATATAAGAAACCACGTGCTATTCAGACACTGGTTCTCTACTGGATAGAGAATCACGTTTACATATCTCATTTAGGCTAGAATACTCTCCAGCTTTAAAGTTAATCGAAGCTAAACTGTGTAAAAAGGAGAAATAACAGTGCGTTAGCGGCTTGCCCAATGCAGGAGTGCAAAGCCTAACACCCTTACGGGCTGTTCACCGCTCACTTACAAGAACCTAGAAGCCAAATGCAATGAAAATGCACCCAAAACGCACCCAAGAAGCTCTGGCTGAATCTAGTGGAAAGTGACCTCCCACCAAAAACGGGCTTTTGGTGCCGCTATTTGGATCCGAAATTGACTGGACATTTCTCAGAATATCGCTCAAGACCGAGTTCAATGGCGTCAGATTGTGGCAGACGGGATGGCGAGCCATAACCACAACATTGGTTGACGGCGATAAGTACAAGTAAGTACAAGTACAAGTAGAAGCCAAAATCTTAGGTTCTTCCGACAAAATTTTTCAAGCTTCGCTAGAATTTTTAACTGCAACATCGTTATTTCTCTAGTTTTTCTGTTTTAGTTGCTCTTTCAGTATTGGTAACATACCCCTGAAATAAAAATACGCCATTTTTTATCGTTTTATGCGATTTTTGTGACTAAAATCCTAACACCTTTTTGACTAAACTAAGCCCACTTATGCTGACTGGCCTAAACCAGACGACGTCGCATTAACTTATATTAACAAAACCTCAAAACGTACATATAAGGTGAAGATAAAAACAACCTAATTTATAACTTGAATGAAGTATATGCAAAGGTAGGCATATATATAGATATGGAAGTATCATCAGAAGCCTGTAATAGAAAGGAGATCCCAAATCTTGTTAACGTTAAGCAGGGACAGGAGAAGCAGAGGCAGAGACAGAGTCGGTCCTAGAGATTAGAACAAGTGTTATAGAAAGGGAGAGAAGCAACAGAACAGGTTTATAGACAAGACGAAGAAGAAGAAGCAACTTTCTTTCTCATCAGTGGTTGAGAGACTAAGCTCCGAAAATTAATACCAATTTCCATGTAAATTATTCCGGCAAGTAATCTTTTGCTCTATCCATCCCCCTTTTGCCCTCTCTTCTATCCTAGCCTCTATCTTGAGGGAACCCAACAGGTAAAAGGGTAATCCGTCATCTAGAATGGTCTACAAATAAGCTCCAGAAATTATGCCCCATCACGAACATCCTCTCTCATCCTCCCATCATCCCCCTCTCTCTATGTTCCATCGCTTGAGCTAAAAAACCTAAAATCTAAAAACCTGAGACCAACCACATGAATAAAAAATACGCTGGCATATAACTCAAAACCAATTATACATCATCAATATGGTTCCGTGTTTCAAAAAATATGGATTATCAGCGAATAAGTCACTCATATCAGTGTATATATTACTTGATTTCATTACATTTATACATACTATATAATATATATATATATATATGTGTGTGTTTGTGTGTGAGTGTGTTTGTGTGTGTGTGTGTGTGTGTGTGTGTGTGTGTGTGTGTGTGTGTGTGTGTGTGTGTGTGTGTGTGTGTGTGTGTGTGTGTGTGTGTGTTTTATACCTAATTAACTTGCACTCACAAAAAGTGTCGAATTGTGTCGTGCTTAATCCATCTAGCCCACAAATGATAAAAACTACGCGATTTTCAGATATATATACAACGTTTTTAAAAATTATATATATGATGCACGTTCGTTTTTTGAACTATGGTACAAACTCCATCGTTCTGCATCACTAGTCTGGATTTGCTTTACGCTTGGCTTTGACCTACTGTAGCCCTCCGTGGCTTAAATGACAGATGGGGAGCACAACAAAAACCACCAATGTATATAGAAGTTTCAATTAACTCATAAAATTTGAGCACGATTAGTGAAGAGAAAGTGCTACAGTATAGTGCCCATTCAACTAAGTCTGCACACCGTAAGCATAAAACAAAGAAAAGGAACGAATAACTCAAGAACAGTGATAAACAAAACATTAAGACGGGTACAAATGCACAGAATGGAAGGTCTTCAGCAGAGAAACGCAGCAAATGCAGAGCGAAAGCGAAACGGGGGAGATATATATGTATGTATGAAAGGGGAAGACAGGTAGGCAAAAAGGTGGCGAAGACAAGGAGAAAAAAGAAGGAAAAGGCAATTAGAGAGAAGAGCCAAATTGAATAGGAATTACCCAGCCAGGGAAACCCTTGGTAATCGTCAGGACTTCCAGCAAGAACAAAAGATAGAATCTTAACACTCAATATACAGAGAGACACAGAAACATGGTATGGTACATACCTACCTACCTACCTGCTTACCTAATACCTATCTGATGCGCCATTGGGCAAGCTTAGTCTCAAGTCTACCTGTTACCATTTCTCCCTCCTTTTATTAATAAGCCATGTTGACTGCCTGTTTCTTCTGTTGATATAGGTATGTATAGTCAGTGCTCGCAAATGGAGTCAACAACTACATACGTACAGGGACATCTAGATACAAAAGGACAGAGTCATATGCAGTCAGGTTTCCTTCCCTCTACCTTCACTTCACACCAAAGCATTTCTAACGAACCAATGATTAAACTTTGCTACCTGAAACAAATCTCAAATCCCAGTGCGATTAGTTAAAAGTCAATATATAAGATCAGTCAGTCAGTATTAGAAGTTGCGAACAACAAAATGCTTTCTGTCTACCAATTCAAGAGAGTATATAAAAGCCATGCGAAGTATGCCAGTAATTCTGAACTGTAAGTTCTTCGTGGCGTTGTCTCATTTCGAAGGTTAGATTTTTTGATAGATTCGAACATTTTTGCGACCGGAGCTGTTACATTTGGGCAGCGACATTTCGCTCACGATTTTCTAGGCCCTCAGCGTCCATGCGTCCTCAGACCGGTGTTGTGCATGTAGGCCTAAAGAGAGCTATTGGGATAAGAGGGGTCTATCATCTACAACTAATATAGCAATAATTTGGGAAAGATACTTACAAGAATGATTTCATTAAGCAATAATGAAACGGCAAAATAACAGTAATCTAAGATTTTAATTATGTATATATATACGCAGTTATTTCCAAACCAACCAATGTGGAACCCCTTTTACATCCCACCCAGATTTCAATATGGTCATCTCAAGGTGAGACAACAAGGTAGTAAAGAAGGGTAAACAGAAGCGGCAGCTCACTGCTTACCCTACCAAAGGCAGTTCACACAAACCCCAACACTTAACGTGAATTTTATACAAGTTCAGTCAAGCACTAAGTGGATCTTTATTAAAGCACAATCCTTACGTAACCAACCAATCTTCAAATGAAAAGCTATATACCAGTCAACTGTAAGGAAATGCGTCTTATACTGGCTGGCAGTTGAAATTAAAAGAAAGTCCAAAAGGCGGCCGCACTTACCCTGGTATAGAATATCGCCAATAGCCCTTTAGGTTCTATCTAATGCCTGATCCTCCAGAATTTTGTCCTAAATTATTCATCACCCCTCTATGGAGGAATAAAGTCCTAGGCTTATCACAGTCGCCAGCTCTAAAGTCAAGATTTTTGACATAAACTGGACCTACACACAATTTTATGCCACTTTATACAAGAAATTCAAGGAACAAATTCGCATATATATCCCAATCACACTTATATATACCTGCTAATTTGAGTGATGTCTGATCTGAGTCCAAACCACAGTAGTGTTATCTAATTAGTCATTCTGGCTATATCTAAATGTATTTTCTGTTATATATACAGGAATAGTCACTATTATAAGAGAAAAGGTAGACTCATTCTGCAGTTACTGCCAATTGTCAAAAATTAAGTCATGGAAGAGAACGCGGAAGGGGGAGCTGAAATTAAAAGAAGCAAAAAATTTGTGTCATCTTCGAAACGCTCTCCATTGAAGGTACGTACGTATAATAAATATTAATAAGTATCTGTAGCTTACGCTAAACTGCTTCGAGTTTAGGAAGAAAAAGTATATATATATACAACAAATATAAAAGGACAAAACAGAAAACCCTCCATCACCCTCCGCTCGCTTCCACACAATACCACAACTACAAACTTATTAAAATGCTCTGCCTCTAACTTATGTATGTGACAAAATTCCCCTGGAGACTTGTTCACTAAAACTTTTCAGTCGACATTTGATGCCAGCCAGCCAGCCAGAGCACCAAAAGCCAACCCAGAATTCTTGTTAACAGGGGCATTCATTTTCCGCCTTCCTTTCAGCCAATTTCTGGTGAGGAGATATTATACCTTTTCTCATAACCAAACGGCAACGTTATAAAACATGTGTACGCATATAAAGGTCTGTGCTTTTACCACTCCCTCTCTTTTTCGGTCTCTCAACTACTCTAAACCCAGGAAAACTCGAAAAGCTGAAGCGATAGTACCATTACCATACAACCTACAATCACACAATGAATGCTCTTATTCACAAGTGAATGACCATTTAAAAATTTAAATAATAATTTTTAATTTAATAAAAAACGAAAATTGAAAAATCAAATGCACATATATATACGTATATATACGTATACAAAGACACAGCAGAAATTTTAAATTTTGTTGCGCTGAACCCTGGTTCCGGCTTCTGGTTGGCTTCCAAGGCTGATCTGATACTCATCTAAACTGGGTTTACTTTAGTAAACACCTACTTCGGGAAATAAAGTAGACAGAGCTTTTAGCTTCAATTTCGCTCAAGATCACCCATCTTTTAAAATTTTTAAAATCCATTACCAACTTATAACATAAAAGAAGTCAAATTTGCAATGATACACACAGTGTCAGTACTCAACTATGTGGGAACAATAGAAGCCAAATTTAAATAAATCCTATCGTTTCAAGCACTGCAGTCCAAACAAAAGAGAAGAAGAGCCAGCCTATCTATAAACTAACACCACCCAACCAAAGAGCAGTCAGATTTCTGAAACACCTCTTAACAACATCGGTATGCATAAATGCCAAGGAAACCAGGCCAGGCCTGGCCCCAAAACAAAGACTGGGATCAAATTTTATCCCCCTTCTCCCAGTCAGGGCCTCCTTCTGCAAACCTCCAGCATTCCATCCTGCTAAGCCTTGGAGGTATTAGTTTACACTTTCTTCTTCTTCCTCTGAAACAGCAGCAGCAGCAAGCAAAACACAGCACAGCCCTACGTACGTAAGCACCAAATCTCACAAAACCAGTCAGTCACTAAGGACAATATTATACACTACTTTTTCCACTTTGGCGACAGATTTATCAAATATCACATAAACATATCTAGAGCGGGGGGGGGGAAGTAATGAGGACCAAACAATAATAAGTAAATATTAATATAAAAATCGAAAAACGAAATTATATATACCTACATATATAAATAAGAAGAGCAAGATTTCATTTCTTCAAAATTTCAGAAAGTTACATTCATATCCACAGCTGGACTTGAGTGGAGGATTTTATCATCTTCATTCTGAAGGAAGCGAAGGGAAAGGGGCCTGGCCTGGGTTTGGCTGGTAACTTAAAGCATTTGGTAAACATTGGCACTTTTAAGCTGGCAGGCAAAGAAAGAGAGAGAGAGAGAGAGAGAGAGAGAGAGAGGATTACGGGCGGTGAGAACGGGCACGACAAAAGATGATAGAGAGAAGAAATAAGTCCAGAAGACTGAAGGCCAGACAAAAATGCAAGCAACCGGGAGGGATGACTATGTGACAATGAAACAAAGAAAATCTGCATACGACTAAACAATTAATCAATCAATTACTCAATTGATTTTCAAGATTTAATTTTTTAAAATTTCGATTCATACTAAAATCAGCTCAAATCAGCCTACACATGTATATAATACGTAAGTTTATTTTGAGTTAAATTTAGTGAGAAAATGGGCTTTGTTTTAATTTTGGCATATATACAAATTTGGTTCTGTTTATCAAACATTTAATTTTTTCTGAGCTAGCTACGTAACAATAAGTTGCAGTAAAAATGGACGTCGTATTCGTGTTCAGCGCCCTGAACCCTCCTCCACTCACGAATTCAAAACTAATGTTTTCGGAAAACCTTAATGTTTCAAACATTAAAACTTTGATTCAAATTGTTCGAAAACGTGTTCAAATCTGAAGTCAGGCGAAAGTATACAGGTGACTGAGGTGAGTATATACGTTTGTCAAGCTTTTTTATCGCCCTATATGTATCTAATATCCTATCAAAAGCGGTCGACAATTCTACAACTATTATATAAATTCTACGAAATCTCCAATCACTACAAAATTGCAGCATACAATATCGAATCGATAGCTTCAACCAGAGTCCTTTTTAAATTAAAGTCTTTTATGTAACGCCTCTAGCATTTTATCCGACCTAAACGATACGTAAACAAGAACAATCGGAAGAAGGAAACAGAAGGTGGGATAAGTACTAATATGGGACTAGTCATGATTTGGGGATACGTACGTATAATCTTCCTCCAGTCAAAGATGGATAAGTGCAACCTACTCTTTAGGAAATGGCCAGGAAAACCAACCAGCTAACAGAGACCTAAGTCAACAGTCGGCGCCTGGTTAATCCTTAGGATAGTAGGGAATATAGAGAGGACCATTCTGAGCTCTGAACTCAGGAAAAGCTTTGCACTAATGAGTAGAAATGGCAGGAGGACTATACCTAGAGGGCTGATAAAGACAAGGACCTAGATCCCTAGAAAGAACCTTTGTATGACGGGAGAGGACATACATTCTAAGTCAGTCTGGTATTTATATAACTACATAGGTACAACGTATATACATAAATGTCCGTACATAATAATTAGCACCTACATACAAATTAGTGAAAAGGGGCAGAGCAAAGAAGGCAACCAACGGCCCATGAAAATCTCAACAGGTGTTCCATTCAGAGAGACCTACTGTAGGTAGACTGAAGCAGGGCAGATGAAATACAATGAAACTCCAGAAAGCTCCCAAAAGCTTTACTTTCCTCCTCTTCCCTCCTCCCCACTGGTTTTGGCTCTTTCTGAACCCATAATCAGGGGTGCGTAATTAAAAACCTGGAAATGCCTGAATTTTATACCTGAACAGGCAGCCGTCAAAGTTGGAATGGAAATCCTCACTTCACAGAATTTTTCCAACCAACCAAACAAAATCTCAGAAGAATGTCAGATATAATATGGGTGTAAAAGGCGCTGCGCGGCCTTTAGAGACCCGTTCGAGCACCGTGCCAGCTAAATACTCAACGAAACTAGACAAATTTGGTATCGTTGGAATCAGCACGACGAGTACTACAAGTCGCAAAAAAGTTTTGGTCAAAATTTCCAACTTTGAAAATTTTCGCTTGCGGACAAGTTAGGTCCGTTTGTTTTTTTCCGTGTAAGTCACGCTCGGAAAAGGGCTTTCTTCTGACTTAATGATAGAACGATCTGGGCATTTTCAGCCGGTGAAGTTTGGTTTTTCTGAGAGGCAGGGACGTGTTAATGTACCTTTTTGATAGTTTTTCGCCGTCCGGCCCGGCATGCCAGCTGGCCGGCCGGCCAAAAGTGGCCTCACGGCTATTTTGGCCAAAAACGGCCAATTTTGTGTCAGAGTTGCAGAGCTCAGGGAACAAGATAGAGAGACGCGGCTTGTTGCATAAGAAACTTTGGGTTGGGTACCATGGAATAGCGAGGGCGATTTTCGATATCTGGCCGGGACCGTTCAGGCGGCCGGCCCAAAGTTGGCCGGTCCAAATGGCCATTTTCTGAAAAATTTCTAAGTCCCAACTCCACAGAAAATAGTCAAAAATAGGCCTAAATATGCTGTTTTGGACCATTTAGTGGGACGCATATAAGGGTTATCGGGGTCGCTGAACACGATGAGCATAGTCGCAGCGCGGTGCGGTGCTGCTATCGTGCTGCACTGTCATGCAGCAACCATAGAACTCTGGTTGTAGACTTACTTGAAACGGTAAAACATACTAAATTGGATGTATAGATAGCTCATGACATCGCAAATTAATGTAGCTACATTGACACTATAGTTTGCACCCGGTTGCGCTGCAGTAGAGTGCTGCTGAAGTACAGCACGGGCTATAACTAACTACAGATAAGTTGCACTTGTCCGAAATTTTGCATATGAGTGCGGAAGTGCATAAGAAATTGTGCCGTATAAGTTTCCTTCACTGACAGTAATGCTTGCATCTGGTTGCGCTGCCGTAGAGTGCTGCTGAAGTTCAGCACGGGCTATAACTAACTACAGATAAGTTGCACTCGTCCGAAATTTTGCATATGAGTGCGGAAGTGCATAAGAAATTGTGCCGTATAAGTTTCCTTCACAGACAGTAATGTTTGCATCTGGTTGCGCTGCAGTAGAGTGCTGCGGAAGTACAGCACGGCCTATTGGAACTTTTCAAGCTTCTTTGTTCTGTGCTTTCGGTTGACGATTAATAATTGGCGGAATTTGTAACGTTTCTTTTATGAAACTTTGACATTTTCACTATAGGTTTACTGGGAACCTTAAAAATGAAATAGGACAAGAATAAAAATGCTCCAATGGAGCATGAAAAATGCAATA
This sequence comes from Trissonchulus latispiculum, assembly GCA_030248195.1. Classification (NCBI taxonomy): domain Eukaryota; kingdom Metazoa; phylum Nematoda; class Enoplea; order Enoplida; family Ironidae; genus Trissonchulus; species Trissonchulus latispiculum. Next base: position 5,843 of record JASAND010029090.1, on the reverse strand, counting down.
TGGGTGACTTTAGGTTATAAATGGACAGAGGACTAGGTTTTAAAACGTTAATATGGGAGGGGCAGGTTGTAAATGACACAGAGGACTAGGTTAAAAGCGCACTAATATGGACCAGCTTCGCTGAACAACCCATATTCGCGATCACTCATGCTTCACTCCACATGACGTACGTATACTAATAATAATATCTACATTCTTCAGCTTTCCTGGCTATCGCGAGGATTTTGAAATATTAATGCTTATTCCAAATAAACAATGCAGTTCTGGTTACAAGTTGTTCAAGGTCGTTTTTCTGTCACGCAGAATCTTGTATTTAGTCGGTGCGAAAAACAGTTGATATATATTACGTAAGTCTATTATTAAATTGTATAACGAGCACAACTACGTACTTGCAGAGTCATGCTGACAAATTATAAAGTTTCTGACGAACTGCCGATAGCAATTGTCTCGGCAGTTTTCGCGAATATGGGTTGTTCAGCGAAGCTGGTCCATATTAGTGCGCTTTTAACCTAGTCCTCTGTGTCATTTACAACCTGCCCCTCCCATATTAACGTTTTAAAACCTAGTCCTCTGTCCATTTACAACCTAAAGTCACCCATATTGCATTTTTCATGCTCCATTGGAGCATTTTTATTCTTGTATTATATATATATACATACATACCGAAAGACAAAACATATATACATACAAACAAGGAATCTATGTAAAGTATAGGTATATGTATGTACGTAATATTTCATTGACAATTGAAGTAAAAACACACAATGAATAATATATATATAATAGACAGCACATGTTAATATTAAAAGTTCATTAAATCTTATATATAAATAAATCAAAATTCTAATACCTATATACCTTATCACAGTCTTGAAACATGCCAAAAATGTGATATAAAGATTGGAATTTCGCCATTCGTGAAATTTCTCTGGTTCAAGTGAAAAGTTTCAACTTCTCGCATTTGCTATATATATTTAATACATACAGCCTCAACTTTACGGCGAAATAACTCAAAGAACCGTAAGACTTCAGACTTTACTTTCAGAAACTCAGTAAAATATACCGGTTGGACAATGAAATATGTAAAAATCAACGACATTGGAGAAAGTCGAAAAATGACCAAAAGGGGCCCAACGTTATATATATATATATATATATATGTATATATATATATATATTTACGCTAAAACTGAGCTTAAGCACTCGCAAAAAGTGTGTCCGTATATATAAGTATAATAACTGGTCTAATTTATTATATAATATTTAAATTCATATTATTTCGAAAATAGTAGAATATATATCTGCAGTTTACCGAACCCATACTTCTGTGAAATCTATGTATCTTTATGGAGGTAAATTTAAATAAACCACCAAAGGCAGTATTCACCAACAGAAACACAGATAGAGAAAGTGTGCAACTGCTCTGAAAATGATACAGATTACATGGAAAAGTATAGAGGAATATATAGGTGGGCAGACAGGTAAAAGATAAGGGGATAAGCAAGCAAAAGCCTGATATGATAAGGCCTAACTTCCAGCTCCAACTTCCATCCCAATGGCTATCATTAAGCCAGGCGGCCTTCTCCAGAGCAACAACTACCTACTTTCAGTCAGAAACGAGAAAGAGTGAGACACCGAAAGCAGAAGGGAAGATGGCTAGAAAAAGAAGGATGGAAAATGAAATGGAGCCAGCCAGGGAGAGTGAGATTGTAAGTATGAACCAGGAGTGGAGACTAAAATAAATGGAAGCGAGAAGATACCTTACCTTATCTACCTATCATTTACAGCATTCTCCACGTATATACCTACCTATCTTCTACACATTATTGGAAGGGAATAGATTGACAGACAAATACCAGAAAAGCAGTACTGATATATGGATAGGATAACTATACGTAAGTATGTTCACAGTTACACCCAGTCACCTTCCGAATGTGACTATATACTAAGCTGGACGCACAAGCACACAGGTTTAGAAAACCTTAACCAAACTGTTAGGTATACAGATGATAATTACTCTGAACAACCCGAATTACAAATCCACCAAAATCACAACTTTTCTGGAAACTTTTCCTTGCTGAACACAAATATTGGTGGACACAAGGTGGACACGGTCGCGATTTTCATTTTTTCATTTTTCATTGGCATTTTCATTTCCTCTTGAATCCCTTAGCGAATCGAAAGAATCAAGTAACTCAAAATCAAAAAATTTGCGACATTTGAACTCAGACTAAAGCATGCCCATACGTGCCTAATTTTACCTCGATTGGTCAAGTTTTAAACTTTTTGAGAGGGAGGGTGATAGGGTAAAGCAGACAAGATCCCTACAATTCTGCTGTTATTTAATTCTACAACTGGATAATTCTATATTCTACCAACCCGAGGTTCAACTTTATGATTATCCAGATGTAAAACTTAGTTACATGATGCAGGACTGTGGCAATGCTTACAGAAATATATAAGGCGCACCAGTTTCAGGAACAGTTCTTCATAAAGAAGCCAAGAAACTTGGGCGTTATATACATTTATAGTGCGCATCTCTTATCTAACTAACGTTTATGTAAACCCAACTCATAACTAGTAGACCCAAACAGAAGAGGACCGGCCGGTAAAAGAAGAAAAGAGAGCGTGGAGTGAAAGGGAGAACACAGAGACAGGAAGGCTTAATATCTTGAGAAATAAGCCTCTACCATGGTAACGAATAAGGTTTCATGTGGTGTTAGTTGATGATCAAAATGGAGAGAAGAAGGGACGGGGGCACACAAAGAATGGGGACACACGACAAGGATAGGAGGACAAGAGACAGAAAAGAAAAAGGTAGAAAGGGGGCTCAGCCAAAAAGGGCCCTCCGGTAAAACCCAACCAAACTCTCCTCATGTCCTAATTCACTGCTTACATGAAACAGATCTCGGATCTCTCTAGATCCTACTACCTAGGATCCCGTTTTAATAACTTTTCAATACCCTCTCATAATCATATAAAGATCATGGGCATTATGTAATGGACTGAACAGGGCAAAAGACTTTACACTAATAATTTATATACACGTACGTATATATATATACGTATGTATAACCAGTTCTGTATATATGCCACAAATACAGAAAGGTGATATATACGTACTTAAATACGCATATATAGAAGTCCATATGGGAGCACAAAGGCTAACATCATCTACTATAAATTAACTTCTCTCTTCTCTTATCATTATCGTCAATGTCAGGACAGGAACAGCAGCCCTTCTAATCATATTAATACTATTATCTGCCCGTCTTCTGATACTCTTATGGTTATGCTTTCATTATACCACTGAGACAAAAGCCCCGGCAAATATATACAAGGAAAAGGGAACAGGTGGTTTTCAATTAAATAAATAAAATATCTATATATAACATACAAAATTTATTTGATAAACTCATCCCACTTTACCTTAGCCATTTTAAATATCCATGTATATATATATATATTGCAAAGAACTTGCCCGATGCATATGAGACTTACAAATTTTATACAATTTTATAATAATATAATATATTATTTTATATGTAATATATATGTATTTCTATCAAGCTCAACACTCAATACTAATTCTATGGAAGGCCAAGAAGTATATAGCATATGCGTCGGATTCAGCCAGTTTTCCAGATGAACAATAATTAAGCTCACACACCACTCACTGAGGCAAGCCAATCTAACCTCCAAACTGAGCCAGCCAGGCGGCCCCCAACCAAACCAATGCTCAAAACCCAAACCTGACAAACGAAGGAGCGGAGAAGAGAGACGGAAGAGGCGAGGAAATTGGAATGAAAGAGAGGATCAAAGGAGAGAGCGACAGAAAAGTGGAGAGTAGAGAACGGGGGAACGCAGAACGGGGGAGCAGAGAAAACGGCCGGGCGCGCCTCTACGGAAAGTGGGACTACTTAACAAGGCCAACTTCCAAAGAAGGCCCTCCAGGGACACTCCATCTTATTGGGAGAAATTGTGAGAATGAGAGACACAGAGAAAGAAAGACAGAGAAAATGACAGAGAGAACCCAGCTCACACACATACACCACGCAATAAACACGGACACGGGCAGGATGCTAGCAAGGAATATATCCTCTCCTCAACATTTTCCAGACAAACTGGCGTCGCCACCCACCACCATGTGCATATTATGTCAATTATTTCCTTCAATGGGTATAAAGGCGTCTGCGCGGCCCCCTGGAGACCGTGTTGGCCTGGTGCCAGCTAATTAGAGGTCTGGGAGGGGTAAAAATGTTACCATCGTAAAGTACTCGAGCAGTACTACAAGTACCACCATACTTTTGGTTAAAATTCCGAACTTCGAAATTTTGCACTAGGCGGGAGTTACCGTGCGTTTGTTTTTTTTTTCTCGGTTAATAACGCTTTTCGGAAGTGCTTATGTCAGCGCAGTGTTGGAACGATATGGGCATTTTGGTCCTATACTACTATTATATGTTGGTAGGCAGGGTCCTCCCATGCAACCTTTTTTTGGTCATTTTGGCACCTGGCCAATTTTGGCTCTGTGCCAAGGCCCCAAAGTCGGACTTTCGCTATTTTTGGCACTTCGGTTGTGATCGACTTTTTCACAGTCTATCATCTAGTTCGGTTTGGTTTATTTTATTTGAATATTTCGGTCTATGAGCTGAATGTCACGAGGGGGATTTTTTAATTTCGCTCTGTTTCTTTCATGTGATGGGCCCAAACTTTGCATTTTTTTCACCTGTTTTCACGAAAAGTTTCTAAGTCACACTTTTACTAGAAATGGCCTAAAAGTCACTAAAAATGGCGTTTTTCGGCCTTGGGGTGGTACCCATATATAGTAAATCGGGGTCGTTGAAAACGATGAGCATACTGCTGAGGTCGGTGGATGTGACCCCCGACCCACAGCGCCCACCCACAGTGGGCCCGGTGTGGGTCAAAAATGAAAGTCTTCAAAAGTGGTCAAGTTTGGTGTCAAATGAAAGCCCTTGGCGAGGCGATCAACCCTTGTCATTATGCCACCCACAAAAAGTGGCCCCAGCGGCCTGTGGGTGGGTGGCCCACCCATCAAGTGGGTCCGTGTGGGTCAAAAATGAAAGTCTTCAAAAGTGGTCAAGTTTGGTATCAAATGAAAGCCCTTGGCGAGGCGATCAACTTTGTCATTATGCCACCCACAAAAGTGGCCCCCAGCGGCCTGTGGGTGGGTGGCCCACCCACAGTGGGTCCGCTATGTGGGTCAAAATGAAAAAGTCTTTAAAAGTGGTCAAGTTTGGTGTCAAATGAAAGCCCTTGGCGAGGCGATCAACTTTTGTCATTATGCCACCCACAAAAAGTGGCTCCCAGCGGCCTGTGGGTGGCCCACCCACAGTGGGTCCGGTGTGGGTCAAAAATGAAAGTCTTCAAAAGTGGTCAAGTTTGGTATCAAATGAAAGCCCTTGGCGAGGCGATCAACTTTTTGCCATTGTGCCACCCACAAAAAGTGGCCCCCAGCGGCCTGTGGGTGGGTGGCCCCACCCACAGTGGGTCCGGTGTGGGTCAAAATGAAAGTCTTTAAAAGTGGTCAAGTTTGGTGTCAAATGAAAGCCCTTGGCGAGGCGATCAACTTTTGTCATTATGCCACCCACAAAAAGTGGCCCCAGCGGCCTGTGGGTGGGTGGCCCACCCACAGTGGGTCCGGTGTGGGTCAAAAATGAAAGTCTTCAAAAGTGGTCAAGTTTGGTGTCCAATGAAAGCCCTTGGCGAGGCGATCAACTTTTGTCATTATGCCACCCACAAAAAGCGGCCCCAGCGGCCTGTGGGTGGGTGGCCCACCCACAGTGGGTCCGGTGTGGGTCAAAAATGAAAGTCTTCTAAAGTGG
>JASAND010029086.1:0-15060 GCA_030248195.1 Trissonchulus latispiculum | reverse complement strand
AGCGCAGTTGTGGCAGTTGCTGCTGCATACACAGATACTGCATACACAGAATCATACACAGATCCTGCTTCGGAATCACCCGAATTAGGAGGGGGTTGGCCACCCGTAACTGGAATTTGGGCAGGTTGAAAAACCTCATGGTTTTGGGGGGGTAGCCCCTCACTAGCCTGTTCAGGAGAAAGACCCACACCATGCCTCGAATATTAGTCGAATTTCGCGGTATTCTTGGCTGAGAATACGTATTTTCGGGGGGGGGGGGTACAGAGGATTTAGGGGGGCTTCCCCCGAGCCCAACAAGGCAGAAACCACTTCTTTGGCTGCCTTGGCAGCATCGAACCGGGGGGAGATAAAATTGTCGAAATCACGTCGAAAATTTGAATTTTCTGAATGTTGGGGGGTAGTGGGTTTTTCTACAGGCTGGGGAGTGATTTGTGAGGGTCCAGGAACTGAACCCCCGATCGTTTTTACCCGGGTCTCCCTCTGGCTCTGTGTATAATTCTGCTCCAAATTTTGGGGAGGGACAGCCCTTACAGGTTGGGAGGGGCGCAAGTTTGATAGGTGTGGCTCAGTGGGTCCCCCCCAAGTATTTTGCAGAGCACCAGAAAAATTAAGATTACTGCTGGAGGTTTTCCCTGTGGGGAAAATTTTTCCAGCAGTAAAATTACGTCTGGTGCGAGGGGGGGTAGGAGGGCGGACACCCCCCCGAAAAATTATAGGTGAGGGAATTGAATTTTGGGGGGGGGGGTGGATTTTCCAGATTTTCTGATTGAGAGAAATCCTGATTTTGAGGTGGGGAAGTTCCCCCTGTACTTGATCAAACTCAGAATTTGGGGATGGCGACGAAATTATAACTCGGGGAGGTGCAGATTGAGGAATGTGCAAACTAAAATGGGGTGGATTATTTGAAAAATTCTGGGGAGAATTTGATGGATTTTGGGGGAGAGTCTGAGAAATTTGAGGGGGGTTCTGAAAATTTTGGGGGGAATTTATGGGGTTTTGGGGGAGGTTCTGAGAATTTTGGGGGAGATTTTGCAAATTTTGGGGGGATTTTATCCCCCCAACAGGTCCACTGAGGTACACCTAGGCTCACCCAAAACATTATCCAACCCGCCAACAGCCCCAAAAGTTTGGGGGAGGTGAGAAAAATTTTGGGGGAGATCGTTAGGATTCTGGGGGGGGATTCTGGGAATTTTGGGAAAAATTTTGAAAATTTTGGGGGAGACTCTGTCCCCCCACCTCCCCTACTGACAACCGTGCAGACACCCCAGCACCCCCAGAAATGTACCGGAACCGCGGTCGACCCAAGGTCAAATTTAAAAGTTGACACTTTTCGCCCGAAAATGTTTATCTAGGGGGTTTTCAGGGTCCAGGATTTCAAAAATGACCTACGTTTTGAGCTAGGGACAAAGCTCCGTGCTGTATATACTTGTCCGGCACCACGGTCGACCTAAGGTCAAATCTTAAACTTGTCCATCTTCGTTCGGAAAACTTTATCTAGTGGATTTTCGGGGTCGTAGAATCTAAAAATGGTGTCAGATATGTGCTCATACGTAAGGGTAGCGCTGCATACGTATGCATACATAGCTATAACTGCTTAAATACTAATGATGTATAGCTCGACTGTAAATGTGGGTGCAACTAATATGCATTCACGTTTCTTAATTAAAACGTAATTGCTGACAGTAACACTGGGTGTTTAACTCAAATGCAGGCCGTTATATATTTAGACAAACATTTCATGTGACAAACACAAACTTCGTGAGCTAGACTGTAAATGTGGGCGTAACTAATATGCATTCACGTTTCTTAATTAAAACGTAATTGCTGACAGTAACACTGGGTGCTTAACTCAAATGCAGGCCGTTATATATTTAGACAAACATTTCATGTGACAAACACAAACTTCGTGACTACTTAACTAAGATTAGACGTTCAAATCTCTATGTTTCAACAATTCTTGTTTTAAGGACAGGTTTGAGATTTAAGATCAGTCTTGTTTAAACTTCCTTGTTTAGTTCCCTGTTTCGTCTTTAAGACTGTCCAAATCCAGATTGTTTGCGTCATATTATTTTAATTGAAGTTTTTGTTCTGCCTGGAGGCAGAACTATTGCCACGGAAAATAGCTATGTTTAGCACTATGGGCACCCTTCTCTACTGTTATTCATCCTATCTTCAACATTGGCCTAGTATGTTGTTCTGGTGATTTTTTAGCCGGAGGGGGCCCTAATGCTTTCAAACTCAGATATTTTAACTTGTTTTAATTTTGAGGTTGTGCTTGCTGCACTTGTCCTGACTTTGGATAGGCTGTAAATTTTTCTTCCAGTCCCCCAGGCCATATTTCCAATTTTGCTTATGCTTGCACCCCCCCCCCAACTTTTCACTTCACAGAATAATTTTGAAGGATGTCATATTTATGCAAATTAGGTTACCTATATCTGGAAATAGTTCCTATTTAGCAACTTGGCTAATAACTTGCAACTTTATGCTCTCAACCTGATTTGCTCACATGGACTTGATTGCCCAACTTCAGACTTGAGTCGTGCGTTTTTATTTTTTGGTATGCTATAGTGCAGGTGTAAGGGGATGTGTGTCTTCGCAGTGATGCAAACTCTAATTCTGTTAGAAAGAACGACTCCAGTGTTTTCTATGCAATCGTTAATTCAACCAAGAACAACTGTGTGTGTTGTCACAAGTAGATTCACAAGTAGTCACAAACAGTGCGCAACAGCATCGCATGATTTGGAACAACAACAAATTTCAGAAAAACCGCCACGTTCAACCAAATTTACTTATTGCAATATATATTATGGAAATAAATAAATAAATATATATATATATATGTATATATATATAAATAAGATTCATACTGCTTCCGGGGGGCCCAATTTGCACTAAGTATGCGCTTTCATATAAGCTTACGTTTGCTCCCTGAATGCTCCATTAGCCTAAGTTTTACGGTAGGCATTTTATTAGTAAATTTCATTAATTATAACTTTAATTGGGTTAATGCAATTAAAAAATTTATACAACGTAGTGGCATTTTCTGGTCTTTCCAATGAGATAAAAATTGTTGCATAATACAAGAAATCGCAATGTAATCTGCAACAATTTTTATATCATTGGAAAGAGCAGACAAAATGCAACCAAGTTGTCAGTTGTAACTAATTAAAAATAACTAATAAACTATTACATACCGTAAGCCTTAGGCTAATGGCCCAATCAGCGAGCAGACACACGTTGTACATGAAAGCGTGTAATTAGTGTAAGTGGGGCTCCCCCAAAAGCTGGGGGAGGGGCCCGTTAATGCATCGAGCACGCCTAGCATGCTCAGTACATAGTAGTACAAGAGTGTCCTACTATGTACTCTTGATTATATAAAGATAGATAAACAGCGCATTGCTCAGTTGCAGAACCATAGCCCCCTTTAGGGGGTCTTGTTGAAGTTGATGTGGGAACAAGGTAAGTTGTTTTATTGAAGTTTTTTTACATTAAAACGAAGTGACTTTTCTTTTAATTCGCGAGAGGATTAGACATATTAGCGAATTAGTTTGATTGGGTGTACTAAAAAGTGGAGTGACAGTTTTTGAATTTAATCGCATAAAATTGTGGGAAGATATGATTGAAATCGGTTTACGATTCTGACATTTTTTTCTCAACAGATGGCAAATTCGACCTTTTTACGAAATTAGTACCTTATGCGTCTTTCAAATGTTTCGTTAACGGCCGTTAACGACATTCTTAGAATTTAAGCAGAATTTATGTCAACTACTGACTGACATTCTAAGAATGTTGGTTTAAATTCTACTGAAATTCTCATTTTTAAAAAAGAATCTAGTTGATTAACTGGCTACCTTTCTTAGAATGTCTGCTGGCTATTAGCAGACTTTCTCAGAATTTATGTCGGTAAGCCAACGACCTTTCTTAGAAAGTTACGAGAAAGTATGTTGACTGGAAACGAACATTCAGCTCCCTACATTGGCTCTGGCGGTAATCACACGTGACCTATGCTTTAAATATATGCATCCGTTGGGGCGGAGGGGGGGGGGGGTTGGAACATGGTGAATTCAGCCTACATGCAGAGAAAACTACCGGGGAGGGGGGGGTTTGGAGTTATCCAATGCTCCAAATACCAAAAAACTCTGTTTTCAGAATAGTTTACTTTGGGGGGGTATCCCCCTCAAAATTTTTGAACAATTTTACCCACTCCCCCCCAGAATTTTTGACATTACCATCATAGGTGTACCTTGAGAGAACGTTGGGGGTGGGGTCAGCCGTTTTGTGGTGAGGGGGTTGGGGTCCGGACAAATCGAATTTGGGGAAAAATTAGCAAATTTACTAAAAAAGCGTTATTTCCAACTAAAAATCAAAAATATTTCTTCATTTTTGCTCGGATTTTTTGCAAAAATTTCGAATTTTTCCAAAAAGTTTTGAATTTTTACTAATATTGAGGCAAAATTTACAAAATGTTGAGGGTCGGGTGTGGCTAAGTTGGGTTGGTGGGGTCTGGGATTTGGCCATTTGGGGACGGGGGTGGGGTCTGCCTCCGAAAATTCGAGGGTGGGGTCTCGGCACTTTTTCATTTGGGGGGAGGGGTACCCTCCCAACCCCCCCCCCCCAGGTACCTATAATTACCATCCCCGCAACTTCCGGCTACCCCTCCCCGAACCCATCCAGCGGTTTTTGTACCCAAAAAGTTTGGGGGGGGGCAAAAAGTGGTCATTTTTTTAAAAATTCTGACTTTCTAATATTATATTATATATTTAGAAAATTTTCCATTTTTGGCCATTTGAAATTTCTGAGTCACTTGTGGCGGGGGGGTGGTACCCCCCCCATCACCATACCTGAACGGGACGTAAATTTTACTGACCCTTGTGCTTGTGCATGCAAATATGGCCACCCCTTGTGTGCGTCGTGCGAGTAATTTTTCCTAGGAGTATATATATACATTTTTGAAGGCGAATTTTAAGCGATCTTTGCCATTTTTTACAAAAAACATTTTTTTAGTAAAAACGCGTTTTTCGCACGTTTTATTGCAAAAACAGTGATTTTAAGTGAAAAATTCCGGTAAATTATTTGGCAATTTTAGTCGTCGTAAAACCTATTTTTTGGGCCATTTTACGCCATTTTTAGGGACCATATCCAAAGTACAAAGTAAAACTGAAATGCATTGTAATATAGTTTTTAAATTTGAGTACATGGTTTTTAATCAGAAATCGAGCGGTTTTGGTAACATATTGGTTGAGTGTCGTCAGCCAAGAAATTTGCAGATTTTTGGACTGGCATGAAACAGTGTACACGCTGGTTTTAAAATAATTAATACAATAATAATAAATTTTAATACAGTTTTTATTTGAATTTGCTCTTATCGGTGTGCGACCTTTTACTAAAAGGTGAATCTATTTGGAATCTGTGTTGACACAAAAGGAACATGGAATCTTTGTGAGATCTAAATGTTGGGAATTGAAAGAATCTCACCATAGTTTATTAGGGACCATATCCAAAGTACAAAGTAAAACTGAAATTCAGTGTATTTATTTAGTTTTTAAATTTGAGTACATGGTTTTTAATCATACATCGAGTGGTTTTGCCAACATATTGGTAGAGTGTCAGCAAAGAAGTTTGCAGATTTTTAGATGCACACGCAACAAATTCTACAGACATGTTTTAAAATTAATAGTTTTAATTTGAATTTAAAATATGCGTGTTTGACCTTTTAGCGTGAATCTATGTAGAATCTGTGTTGACACGGAAGGAACATGGAATCTTTGAATTTAAGATCTATGTTTTGAAATTGAAAGGAATGCCGCAAAATTAGGGACCATATCCAAAATAAAATAGATCTGATTGAATAGATTTGATTTTTAGATCCAATTAAATTGAAATACATACTTTTTAATTTAAATATATACGTGGTTTTTAAAATAAATTGAGTTTTAATGCGAAGAACGTCGACATTGCCTTGACAGCCAAATGAAACCCATCAGTTTTATGCTGCAGCTCTGCAGTAGCTATATATACGTTAGCAAGATCTAAAGGGGAAAATTGTTGTTGTTACCAATGGTAACAACAACAATTTTTGTTGAAATTGGGACCAGCGCTGCAGTTCTAGATAAAACCCATAAGTTTTATGTTGCAACTCTGCAGTAGTTATATATACGTTAGCAAGATTTAAAGGGAAAATAAGCAAAAATGGTGCGGTTTTGCCAAATTATTGGGAACAACAAAAATTTTGTTGAAATTGAGACCAGGCCTCTACTGTTCCAGATGAAACCCATAACTTTTATGCTGCAGCTCTACAGTAGTTATATATACGTTAGCGAGATTTAAAGGGAAAATAAGCAAAAATGGTGCGGTTTTGCCAAATTATTGGGAACAACAAAAATTTTGTTGAAATTGAGACCAGGCCTCTACTGTTCCAGATGAAACCCATAACTTTTATGCTGCAGCTCTACAGTAGTTATATATACGTTAGCGAGATTTAAAGGGAAAATAAGCAAAAATGGTGTGGTTTTGCCAAAATGTTAGTAAACAACAAAAATTTTGTTGAAATTGAAACTGTATTTGCATTGTCTTGTGTATTTAAAAAATAATAAATTTAGTCGTGTGGTGTGTGTCCTCATTGAATTTAATTAAATTAATTAAATTAGTTAATTAAATTTATTTGTTAATAATTAAATTATTTAATTAAATTAATTAGTAAATAATTTAATTAATTAATTAAATTAATTAACTTTTTACTGTTGTTTCTGAAGTAGTTGCTCCGCCAAATACTTATAAATGATGTTTCCAGTTTGTTTCGTGTATTTAATGCGCGCATTTTCAAATACATAGCTAATGAGAATTTAAGTTGATTTGCGTTTGTTGCTGCACTAACCAACGTACTTTCTCAGAAAGTGTGCTAAGCAGCCAACGACCTTTCTCAGAATGTGGGCCATGTCTTAACTGACATTCTGAGAATTTGTGTTCGTGCTAACTACTTTCTCCTTAAATTCTTTAGAATTTAAGCCGTTCCTTTAACGACCTTTCTCAGAATGTTGGTTCGTTAATGGCACAAAATCTTAGAATGTCGTTAACGGCCGTTAACGAAACATTTGAAAGACGCATTAATCGAATTAGCCGTTTCAGATTTTTGCAATCATTTGTCGTAGTTTGATGTGGGGGCTGGCGGTTGCTATTCACGCCAACCCCATTTATAATACACTAGGCTATGCTGCTAGTTTTTAATGGAGTGTTTTATGATAGGTTTAGGGTGGGGTGGTCTTATAGAGTTAGGGTATGGTGGTAGTGTCGAGGGTGGGTAGGTTTTTGAATTCTTAAAGGGGCGCTTCCATTATCGGGATTATTGATGTAAAATTTGAACCGATTGCTCAATTTTAAAGAAATCCCAACTGAAGTTACTTTGGTTGGCGGGGCATGTTTTGACAAAATTTCAGTAACTCAGACCATCTGCTTGGCTAGTTACCATTATGGCTTAAAAAATCGAAATTTTATTAAAGCCCCAAACGATTAAGTCGAATGCACTATGTGAAAGAGCATAAAAAGAGCTTTACAACGATGTGCATATCACTTCTGTACGTGGTTTCTATCAAAAGTTACAGGCGGTTGAATAATTGACAAATTTACGTTGACCATTCTCATTTCGTTTAGCAAAGTAAAAACTAACAGTTCGAAAATGAATTCTAAAGGATATTTCATGATGCTTTTGTGTTGGATTTGTTTATTATTTTATAAAATGCACTACACAACTTATTAAAATCATAATATATGTGCAAAACAAAAGCAATTAGAGCGAAATTTTCCAATTTAACTTTCTCATAAATGCTTCGACCAAAGTTGCTCCAATTTTGCATGTACGTTTATTAAAGAGGTACGCAGGGGCACTTTTTTCTTTTTTGTTTAAACCTTAAATTCCGTGAGATATCGACTTCTAAAGTTTTTGAACATTTATAAAATACTCAAAATTGCACAAATCAAAAATGAAAAAAGTGCCCCAGCATTAGGTCCGTTTATAGATTTGTGCAAAATTTGAGCTACTTTTATTTAGCCGTTAATGAGTGACACCATTTTGAAAATTTGAAATTATCCCTCTTGTGTAAGTGTAAGTGCAAGCCAAGCAATAAATTTTTCAAACTCAGCAAATTACTAGTACTTAGCACCAACTATCGTTGCTGAAAATTTGAAAGAGATTGGTTGAGAATTGAATGCAGGAGAGCCAGTCCCGGTAATGGAAGCGCCCCCTTAAGTGAAAGCAGAAGCTAAAAAGCGGGGAGACTGTATTTACAATTAAAATTGGTAAAAAATTCTGTTTGAATCAAAATGTACCTTTTTCTTGTAAAATTGACACGTTGGTCTTGAAGCTTTACAAGGAGGGTAGGGACCTCTAGCCTTGGTGCATAGCTTTGAATGTAGGAATCTAATCTCAAACGCTTCTAGTCCAAGAGTTCTAGTCAACAAGGGATCTTCACCTCCCAATTCGCCGGTACAGTATCACTAGAATTCCATTCAAGCCCATTCTGTGATCTAGCCACGTGAAAATATGCTTGTTGGTGAGGTATCAACTGTTGAAATGGCACGGGGGCTCGAACGTGATAGGTTTCTTGAGCAGTATTTCCACAAGGAAAGCGTGCCACAACCGTTATTTCCATGGATACTTCACCCATATTGTGAATACCATCGCAAGTCACATTAGCAAAACCAAACGATTTCATAGCCGCTGGACTGTAGTAGTGCAAAATCCAAACTGACTGTTTTCTAATTTGAATCCCGTAGGGAAGACATACAAACGTAATTGCTTTAGCCTAGTTTAAAAGTAATTGCTGTGTCATGCACATGTTTTGAGACTACCTATGCCAAGAGGCGGAAACCTCTTGAATGTGGTTTGTTGATGTATATTCTGTTTAAGTCGAGTCCTTGATGTAGGTTACATACAGCTCCACCATAGGTTTCTTGTTGAGCATCAACGTTTAGGGAAGTGCTCAACATCCGTCAATCCGATTGGCACCAAGCTGCGGGTGCCGGTGTTGATAATCATTGACACTTTGCACTTTCCATTTAGTGGTGACTTTCCGTTTAATGTTCCATCATTGACACTAAATTGCAGAGTTGTGCATGGCCGACGACAAGCAAGTTATGTTTGCTAAAATTGGGCCAATACAAGTAACCAGAAAAGATCTAATGAGAATATACGAACTGTGAAAAGATATAAGTAGACCTAAAAACCATGTAAAGTGACATATAAACTAGAGACTCATTTATGCCTCTGAGACAACTGCGATTTTGTACTTACTGTGGAAAGCCATACGTTAATAATAGTTGAAACAACAACAATATAACAACAGTAGAGCTAAAACTGTCTTCAAATTATACAACAGTACACTAAATTTTGAGAGGGTGGGCGGTGGAGGTTTGGTCGCTTCACACACTAATAAGTGCATGTTCAACCATAGGTGTGTTAGGGGGGTGGACCCCTACCCCCAAATGGAGGGGCCGCCAACCCCCCCCTAAAAATTTTTTTATACCCATCCCCCCAAATCGATTTTTTCAGACCCCTCCCCCCCTAAAAATTTTCAAACCCCTACCTAAATTTTTGAAAATTTTTAGCTAAAAATTCCAAATTTTTCCAAAAAATTCCAAAAATTAGCGAAAATTTGCTAGAATTCGCTTAATTAAGCTAAAAATCGTTAAAAATAGCTGTAAATTGAGAAAATTTTTCTATTTTTTAACGAAAAACCGACTTTTTTCGAAATTTTTCGCCGACCCCCCCCCCCCCAGAAAATTTTTCTTACCCCTCCCCCCAAATCGACTTTTCGCGACCCCCCCTCAACCTTTTTTCGCCAAACCCCTCCCTACTTTTTTCTGAACCCCCACCCCCACTGTTTTCGCCAGCCACACCTATGTGTTCAACTATCTAATTTTCATATTCTTCAATCTCTTCAGTTTACTTCGATTTTCCAATTTCAGCAAGGGGGGGCGGGGGGGGGAGGAGGCAAAACTGATGAAACTAATAATTATGCCAACTTTAAATTTTTTACATATTACACAACTAAAAATTACACTGCTCCCGTCACATATGACCCGAACCAAAATACAATAATTCCTTGACTCAGTAGCGTAGATACAAAAAATTTTCAGGGGGGGGCGGTTTGGTCCGAAGTCCGGGGGGGGGGGGTAAAATTTTTATTTTTTTGCTCAAGAATTGTATGAACACTAAGCACAAAATTTTTAAGGTTCTTAGCTTGAATAGATTGTAGCCGAAAGCGGTATGCTAGAAACCCAAAAGGGGGGTCTGGGAAGTTGAGAAAAATTTTTCAGTTTCACAACTAAAACGCTATTGAAACATTGAATTCTTTGCATTATAGCCATGGGGTGAAAAAAAACCCACCCCCTTTTTGGGGGGAAAAACCCCACCCGCCTCCTGGGTCACGGGTTGGAGCTAGGAGCTCCAAAACATACCAGCAGAAAGCGCGACTCTTTCTAACCTATGTGTGCAAAGATCAGGTCATTTGGTTCATTCTTGCTCATTTTATGACATTTTGAAAATGATACCTACTTTTTGGTCCAACCTTCCAAAAATTTGGCAAAAGTTTGGACCGATGTAACTTTTGACTGGGTTGGGCTAGAAAAGTTTTGCAAATATCTGCAATGATGGCAAGTCTTCCTCTTTGCACACAGCAAAAATTAGACCGATCCGATGCACCGTTAGACTGGCACATTGCCAAACGTGGCGGGGAAAAACCCACTTTGGGGGGAAAAACCCACCCAAATTTTTTTGAAAAATTTTTTACCAGCTCAACTGGGAAACAATTCGGGACTGTAGTACGATATTATCGAGGACGCTGCGTCACCCTATGCTGTCAGATTTGGACAATTTTGAATACTTGGGTAGCTAGAGGCATAAAACCCTAAAAGTGCAATTTCGCTGCTGGATGACCCAGCAGAGGTCTAATTGTGACTTTTAATAGCCAATTGTACGTAAAAACCATTCTCTACACGTTAGAATAATAAGTTTTATCAAATTACATCGTTTTTAGCATTTTTCAAAAATTGCCCTATGTTTATGTGTTAAACTTTATGAAACCTGTCCATTTGATGCTGCATTTTCAATGGCACATGAGATCTCAAAAAAAGTTACCTAGGTCGGGTTTTTTGACTCATACTAACTAAAAAAGAGTTGAATTTTACACAGGAAGTGTCAGAATCGCGCTACGACAATTTTTAGGACCTGTGAGGGGTGGGTTTATTTCCCCCCATTTGGGTTTTTCTCCCCATTGGGTTTTTCCCCCCGCTACTTTTTGCATTATACCGGCCTAACGGTACAACCTAGAGAAGTGCAAATGGGCTTAAAAGAAAGTTCTAAGTACGCCAAGTACGATGGTATATAGAGTTCTCAGCTAGCCCTTATAACAAAAAAGTTCCAGCCAAAATCCGAAAAAGTGGGTTTTCCCCCCATGGCTATATATATATTATATATCAATTCCCAAACCAAATTTTGTAGTTTAATTTGCTATATATTTTCCACTTTTATAGTATCGTACGAAAACTGGATGCTCCCGTTATGTACAGGGTATTCCAAGCAGCACATATCCAGTACATATATATATATTTTCTAAAACGCGTTAAACATTCTAATTTCAAAACCTTTAGCATACATCTTTGAGAGAAGTTTTCAGTTAGGCGAATTGCCAAAAAATTGGTTAGTAGGTAAAATTTCCCCCATTTATAAACGTAAGGGCGATGTTTCTAAGCCAGTAAATTATAGACCTGTAAGTTTAACCATAGGTGTAACGGAGATTTGGGGTGGGGGAGGCTCCCCCCCTACCTTTTCTGGGGGGCCCCTCTGGAGACCCCCCCAACCCCCCTCCCCCCAGGACCCCCCCCAACCCCCCCCCCAAAAAATTTTCATTTTTTATGCCAAAAATCGCATTTTCAGCCTTTTATAATGATAAAAAATATCTAACCATAAAGTAATTTTAACATTAGACAGTGGCTTTAAACTCAATGTTTCCAAGTCCAAAATAAGGTCAATATTGAGTCATAAGATTCATAATACAGCTGAAAACGTGTATTTCTCATAATAATAAAGAATTTAAGCCAAAAATTTGGACATTGTTGAAAATTTTTTCAAAATTTACGCTAAAAATACCCAAATTTTGGCCATTTTTCGCGCCGAACCCCCCCCCCCAGTTGGGGGGGGACGTCTCCCCCCAAAAAGTTTTGGGGAAGGGTTGAAAAAAGGCTTGGGGGGGCTACCCCCCCCCCCCCCCAACCCCCCCCCCTACCTTACACCTATGAGTTTAACCGTTGTATGTTGTAAAATTATGGAAAGCATTGTACGAGATGTTCTCTTGGAGTTTTTTCAATTGAATAAACTTTTTTGCCCGCAGCAGCATGGCTTTCTAAAAAAGCGGTCTACAGTTACAAATGTTATGAAATCTTTAAAGGACTGGGCAGAAATAGTTTCAGGCGGAAAAGCTGTCCACTGTTGTTTTTAGATTTTGCAAAGGCGTTTGATACAGTATCTCACCAGAAACTGATTTATAAAATCGAAAAATACGGCATTAAAGGAAAACTCCTCAAATGGATATAAGCGTTTCTAGTTAATAGAACTCTGTTCAAATCGGTAACTGTAGATCGGATCGGGCAAATGTCACTAGCGGGGTACCACAAGGTACAGTACTAGGTCCTGTTCTCTTTCTTATTTTTATCAATGATCTGGTTAAATGCATCAAGTATAGCAAAATTCTCATATACGCGGACGACGTGAAACTGTACGTAGGAGTCGACAGAAAATCTCAACTTAGTCTTGATTTGCAAGATGATTTGACCCGGGTGTACGAGTGGTCTTCTAAATGGCAACTAAATCTTGCCATTAAAAAGTGTTCTGTTTGTGTTTTTGGAAACCACTCAGTTCCCCCGGTTTATACTATAAGTAACGAAGCACTTCTGGTGGAAACTTCGTTTAATGACCTTGGTTTTAGTATTAGTGGCAACTTTAAATTTAGTGAGCACTGTACAAAAGTTTATCGCAAGGCAATGGCTGTACAGTCTCTTATTTTTCGAGCGTTTAAAACAAGAACGATATCTTTTCTTTTAAAGATACTTACGTTAGACCCATCGTCGAATGTGGCACGGAAATCTGGTCACCTTATTTACTGAAAGACATCGACCTAATTGAAAATGTTCAAAGAAAATTTACAAAGCGTATTCCGTGTTTAAGAAATCTGCCTTATATACACGTCGAGGTTACGCGATCTAGGTGTTCAGTCGTTAGAACATCGAAGAATTCTCTTTGACCTAAATTTGTTATATAAGATTATCCACAAAAAGGTGGATTTAAATTTTGACGACTTATTTTGTTTCGCACCGCCAGCACCTACACGGAGCCACAGTCTACGCTTAATGCTGCCTCCTAATACAGGCAGAACTTTCTTGCAAAATTTGTTCTTTCATAGGATTATAATAGCTTGGAATACTCTACCGAAAAACGTAGTCGAAGCAAAAAGTCTCAGTGTATTTAATGATCGTCTGGCCAATTTAGATTTAACAAGTTTTCTCAGGGGGCGAGGGTTAGGTGATCACGATTGATCCTCCTCGTCCGTCTCAAGACTCGAATTTATTTAGTTTGTTTGTTTCTTTTTGTCGTTTATGCTACACTAACTGCTGTATATATGTTATTTAGTTTCTGTACTTATTATGCATTCCGTTTCTTTTCTGCTTATTTTTTTCCATTCTTGAGTAAACTTCTTCTTCTTCTTATATATATATAATATATATATATATATCCACCATTTAAAACAATGATGTTTGCAATAATGCAGTTTATGAAACTATAAAGCTGGCAAAGCAAAGTAAAGTAAAGCAAACAAGTAAAGGTTTAATTATATACAGTATATGCAAATAATGAAGTCGCGCCGAAGGTGCGAAAAATTTTCAATGAAGTTCAAATGCACTAATTTTTGGAGCATTTTAATACAATTTCTTTGTGTTTATGATAAATTTAAACCCCCGCGCTCCGCGCGGGCTTATAATTTTTCCTTCTGGCCAATTTTTTTTCAGGGGCAAACCATTTCGGGGGGGCGACCGGTATCTACGCTAGTGCCTTGACTGTATTTAGTTATTAGGCCCCTCCGGCTAAAAAAAGATACTGAGACTACATAGCAATAAACATACAGACACTACTATTTTAGAGATAGGAGCCTACATGTATAACATCCATTTTCCAAAGCAATAATTGTCTGGGCGGAATAAAAATCTCGGGGGGGGATATACGTAAATGGGCCCAAAATGTCTGGGGCGGGGGTACCCCCCCTCCCCAACCTCCCAAAGGAAACTATGACCAGGGGTTGGGGTTAGATATATATAATTTATATATATTATATGTATATATATACGTACCTATTACAAGCAAGTTGCTGATCATACTTAGTGCGCAAAAATTTTAGTTGCGTCAATAGCAACTCGATACATAATAATGGATATTTTGGTTACAAACAATGCAACTAGACTAACAATAATTCAGGGTCAAAAGGCTTCTGAAAAATATGTTGCATGCAGTAGCTACGGCTACTGCATTGAGTCCACGGCACGCTCCAAAATTCCATGCAAAGATGCTGAAATATACATAAACACGGCAATAACCATTATATATAGATTAAAAAACTAATAAACAAACTAAGCTACTGCTATCACTGCATAGCAGGCATTCAAGTTAAGTTAACGACAACGCATGTATTGAAATTACATAACATTCGCAACTAATCTGGAAAGGAGAGAAATGAAATGCATTTTTCTTTGATAGTTGGAAATAGAGGGATTTCAGATGCGGAGGGCATAAGGTTAAAAGTGTGGCAAGAGCATAAACATGCGTCATGATGAAGGAATCGATAAAGGAGGGGGTCAGATAGGACTGTCATTTATTAAAAAGAGATATAAAACAGGAAATATGCAAGAAATAAAAATGCTCCTCTGGAATTAATATGGGCATCGCTTCGCCGAACCTATATTCGCGGTTTGTAGAAATGCAAATTATAGTGCATACATATACGTATATATATATATATA
>JASAND010029084.1:0-25530 GCA_030248195.1 Trissonchulus latispiculum | reverse complement strand
CCCAACTGACTAAAGGGTGACGTAAGCGTTCAAGGAGAATTTTGTTATGCGTTGGGAACGGGAGGGTCTATCTTTGCTAAGCCAAATAAATTGCAATGTTAAGTTTACGCTCGCAAATAGGAAAATTAAAGGTTTTCAAATGACTTTTGAAATATGAGCATAAAGTTAGCACTGCAAGTTATTTAAAAGGGGGTTTTTACATACAAAATACCACACAATCATTGGGCTTCCCAACAATTATAATAACATGCTATTTAAGGTGGTGGTATCCTTTTGTGCAGTGCTTTTGTGGTGATTTTTTTGAAACGCTATAACTTTTGCAATTTTGGGAGTTGCAAAGAGCTTTATACATCATTTTAAAGCTTATTATCTGTACATTCACATGAGCTTACAGAACTGGCAAAATTAGCAAAAAATAGCAGAAATTTTCTGACAAGCTAACATCTAACAGGATGAATATAGACCAAAAGTCTTTGAACATCGATTTCTCAAAACTGAAGAATCGGCCAAAAGTTCTTTTTGTGCCACGATATGAAGGACATATGGGCCGAGGGACGTTTTTTTGGATTTGGCTCAGCAGCTCAGGAAAATCGGCCAAACGCACAGTAACACGAAATTTCACAACTTCGCATTGAGTTTTCTTGCTACTCAATATGTTTTAGCCCAAACCCAGAAAAACGTCCCTCCGCAGAAGTGCGAATTTTGATTCTGCCGAAAATCTCCGGAATCTGTCGAGTAGTTTTTGAGAAATCGATGTTCGAAACAAAATAATCGCAGTTTTGCCAAAATGGTTTTTCGGTCAAATCTCTAAGCTGAAAGCAAGAAAGTCCGGCTAATAGGCATTCATAAAATGTGCATTTGTACGATGTATCGATTGAGTTTAACTAAGCCAATTTTGTCCTTAACATGTGGCAGTAATTTTGAACAAACTGATTTCGTCGACAATGGCCATTTTTTGACCCTAAAAACAGTTTTTTGCTGATACTGACTTAACCACTGGAGATAGCTCAAAGGTTGTAAGAGCAAAAATGTTCATTTTCGAGTCCTCTTTCCAGCCATACCAACCAATCCCGTGTCTTGTCTACCTACTGGGAGCTTAAGGCCAAAAACAAAAACTTTCTTATCTTTTGGCCTAAGAATACGGGACTGGTCCTAAAATGTTAAAGAGCACGGAAATAGGTTATTTCGTAAGTTTTAGCCCTTTGCGTAAAGGATTAAAGCCGTAGGAGTCAAAAATACCCGAAAGGAAACCAGCACCTTAAGGGGGATTTGGGGGTTTTTAGGGAGTTTTAGGGAAAAACTACGAAAGTTAGGAACTGAAAGGGGTCTTGGAAAGGGGGTGATAGCGGGGACGCTATTACCCACATTTACACGAGTGACTCGAAGCACAAAATAAGGAAAGTTGGCTCTTAGGTTAGGTGAGATAAGATAGGTAGAGGTAAGAATATATAAAAGTTGGGTACAGTAAGCTCAGAGTAGGCTCGTCGTAGTTTAGGGGTGACTCAGTGTATAAAAAAAGAAGGTTGGTTTTTAGGTAAGGTCAGGCAAGATAGGTAGAAGTAGGAATCTATGAAAGGCGAAGAAAGTATGGTTAGAGTAGGTTCGGAGTAATTTAGGAGTTACCCATACATGAAGAAGGCAAGGTGATTGGTAAGGCAAGGCAGGAAGAGGGAGATGATGGAAGTAAGTTGGATAAGATAAACTCAAAGTAGGCTTAGTGTACTTCAGGAGTGACCTCATACATGAAAACGGCTAGGTGAATGGTAAGGCAAGGTGGAAAGGTCGATCATGGAAGAAGGTTGGATAAAATATTCTCAGATAAGTTCGGTGTTTAGGACTGGCCTAGTTAATGTGAAGATATGATAGGACGGTAAAATACGGTGAGACCTAGATAGGTTAGAGTATGTTTCGTGTAAGGTAAGCGTGACTCAAACTCAATATGGTCCGGAAATACGTCGGAAATCAGATGGACAAATAAATAGGACAAACCAAGGAAAGGAAGTAGAACATGAAGGGTGTATCGGAAAATGGAGTAAGTAATTAAGTCCTAAAAATATATGAACTCAGAAAGAAGGTAGGACAGGTGACTTGAAAAAGCCCTAAAAATTTTGAAAAAGACGGAGCCCCAAGGGATGACAGGTGGTGAAAACAAGAATTTAAAAATCGAAGCCCCAAGGGACATCTTATTTAAAACGACCTCGAAGAATTTTCAATGGGGGGGGACGCGCCCACAGACTTTGCACTAACGTTTGACTCCCGGAGTCAGGCATAAAATGCCCCTACTACACTACTGGGGCCTATTTCATAAAACTACATTAGTTAAATCACATTTGCTACATTTCTGGGTTTCATAAAACAAATGTACCATATACAGTGTAATGTAACTACATTGCATATGGGAAATCCGGTTTGACTTCTTGTTACCACGTTTTACATTTGTGTTGTTACAATGTAATTAATTACATTGTAACTAAATTGTAGCTTCAATGTAATTACATTGTATATAACTACATTGTAATTACATTGAAAATACATTGTATTGTTCGTAACAGCGGCATATACATATGTGTGTATAGGTGGACATTATTAATTGCAGCATACAGCGAATTAACAACTGTAAACTAGTACGTACAGCAAAGCAATACATAGCTAATTTACCTAACTCCAATAAATTTACCTATATAATACACGTATATATGTTATTGACAACTTCACCAATCCTTAAGAGATCGAGTTAGTTCAGAATTTCTTAATAGTGTTTTTAAACTAAAGAAATGGTTTAGTGCAATGGTCTTGCTATGGAATGTTCTATAATGTAAGAAACTAGAGTAGAACAAGAGTCCTTTTATTAACGAAGTCAACGAGAAAAAACCAACTTTATCGTGGTCTTGACCACAGTCAAAAGTGTAGTTAGTAGTTACATTTCGACAGAAAATATAATGTAAAATACATAAAATACTTTTATGAAACTGAGATAATTTAACTACAATGTAGTTACACTTCTACTCAATTCAAAGAACTATGTGAACTACTGCAATGTAATGCAATTTACATTGTAATGTGTAAAATTGTAAGAATGTATAAGAATCTGAAAATTAACTACATGGTTACATTTTAGTTACAATGTAACAACTATAATGTATATGAAATATGCGCTTGGTGCTAAGAATCCTTAAAAATAAGCACAATGAAAATGACATAGGAACAGGAATAGAGTAACTTTCTCAATGTGACTGAGAAACAAATTTCGTTTCTCTATTTGATTACCGATTTTGCGACTGGACTGTAAACCGTTAGTTTGTATTTGTATCACTTTATTTTGTTTGACCGAAAAGGCATTGTAGTTTGGAATGGCCTTAGTTAGGAGAATTTTTTAGGATAATTTTCATTTGGCTTTCAGAACCTTTCGAATTGCGCTATAGTATAGGATGCAACTCTAAGAACAACAAGTACGAAGCCGGAGTCCGTTGGGGTCTTGTCTTACCTCCCTCCGCAGAAGTATTAAGCTGGGGGACAGTTAACCGGTGCCACATTAATAGGGTAGCCCTAACCTAGTTTGCAGGAAAACTGTACATAGATTTAAGGTTGGATCACAATCCATCCCTCCATTCCACACCCCCCACAATTTTCTGTGGTTAGAAATTTTTTTGCGATTTTTCTTATCTCTTTCCCACTAAAATCTCCCTGTACTTTGCAATACTATTATAACCGGATGGTTAAACTTTTTATAAATTTTTCAGTTATCCACAAGTGTGTAGCATTTTAGACGTCTTCATGTGGCAAAACTTTAAAGTTGTAGGTGATAATTGGTGAATTTTGAATCCTTCCAAATCTACCCCTAAAACCTAATTGTGGATAAATAAGGATAAATTGTTCCAAAGAAAAGGTGTTGTGAACTCTGTTGAATTGTGTATATGGCTCCCTCACTTATTTGACCTCGTTTATCTGGAAATTTTATCAATTAAAAGATTGTGCTCCCAATGCTTGCACTTATCGTTGAATCACATGCAATTATGCACGAATTTTATGCAAACTTTCAGAAAATACTTCGAGTATGATGATAAACTTTATACAAAAGCACCGATTCATAACATACATGTACACTAAGAAAGAATGATTTGAAATTCTAGAAATCTGTGTAGAAAATTATGCCAGGCGAAAATAACCATTTTAATGCAAATTAGGTGATCAATGATCATGATCCCTCCGGGATCCGTGGACTTGTGGCTGTTTTGACTTTATCTGTCCTACTTCATAGTTAAAAAGTTAATATAAGGCATTGACATATCCCATGACATCCGAGCAGTAGAGGGTCCCAAACTAAAAAATTTCATTAATTTTTTCTAAATTTCATATTGGTCTTTCAGAAGCAAAAATTTTCTCCGAAGAAAGCTACTGACCTACAGCTTTCCACACACCTTTTTATGAACACAAGTTATATGTCGTAGGAAGATAACAATCTCAAGCAGATAGCAGTCTTCCTGAAAATTGCAAGCGGAATATGTAAAGAAAATGAAAAAAATAAGACGTTTTGAATTGCTTTCTAAAAGCCTCAGCGACTTGGTTGATTGTTCCCTAAGAAACGAGTTCGAAATGATTTAAAAAGGGATGTTTCTCTCTCAACTATTCAATGATGAAACCTATCATGAATATGCTACACATAAGTTAGGGTCACGCTAGTCATTGTTGGTGAATTGGGCTCACTTAAAAAAGCTTGGGTTTGTAAGATTGCCAGTTATCAGAGAACGTTCGAATTTAACCTTTTAAGAATTTCAATCAAAAGTTACGATGAGAGCAAGGTCTAGAGACTTCTCCTAATGACTATTTTGGTGTTAAAATGGAGTTAGTTGTTGCTGGCTGCGTCCGCCTCAACTAATGTGGACAGGCGTCCCTATTTTCAAATAACTTAATAAGCAGATCTCTAGTTCCGAGAAGCCCTACAAGCCTTTCGAGTGAAAATCATATCCTGAAAAAGAAAGGCACACAGACAGCAATAATGTAATCGGTTGACTTGTAAGTAGCTAAGTTCATATCTCATAGTTGTAGAGTCGTGATTGTTTTTGTTTGTTTGCTCTTGTTTACGTACGAATTGTAGTTAAGCATTAACTGTAAATTATACAGCAGCGTTTGTAATTATGTGGCCAGAAATTGTACAGTTTCGTCTTCTTTTGTAATTGAAACTAAAAAGGCACAAAAAAGTTCAGTATGTAATGGGTGTAGTTTATGTCTTGCCTGTAACTTGTGTTTTTACAACTGTAATTGTAATTTCATTAATCATTAGTGAAGCGAATCCGTTCACCATTAATTGAGGTTGAGATTAGTTAGTTTCTAACCCCTTTAATTCTGTAACATCAAGTATATGGAGTTCATTCACAGGTCCCCTCCCCTGAGTTTGTGTGAATGTGTAAGGTCCAGCCTGAATGTCTATGAACGTGTGTATGTGTGTGAAGTTCCTGCTCTGCCTTTTCCACACCTCTCGTCGACTAGTAACGCATGTAGGCTAGACAGAGGGGAACCCCTCTAAAATTAAGGCACAAGTCACCCCTAAAAGAAAGAAATAGACAAGTTAGTAATCAATATTAACAAACATGATATATTAGGACTCCAGCTAAGTTTTAAACTAGGTAGAAGTTCATTTAGCTTAGGTACAGCTCTATTTCATCTTGGGCTTCCAGGCCCCCTGTCTGTTTTTACTATTTTCCTCTTCTTCGCTTCTCGTTTTCATCGGCTCTCCTATCGCCTGCGCGTCTGTTTGCAAATGATATTGGAATCTTTAGAAATGAAACTCAGGACAAAGGTTCTCCAAAACAAAAGCGCAGTAAAAGTTTATGGCCCAGGGTTTTAGGGTACTCTGGGCCACTTGAGAAACGGCCTTTGGGCCCTAAAAGTTATGCAACTAAAATGACAGACAGCTCAGGTGAAAATTCAAAAGAAGGAGGCTGGGTCCTCCCTTTCAAACCAGCCAATGACAAAACGCGATCATGAAAGCAGCCAATCATCGAAAGATGATTGCAAAGGACAGGGGGAAGAAAGTTAACGTGAGTCCAAAAATTGCAGTTTCCAGTCAGTCTGTGATTCTGGGGTTCTAGCGGATGGCCGCTCTCAGTTCTGAGTCTTTGGGGGGAAATCATAGACATCCCTTGAGATGTTCCGTAGGGAGAGGCTTTGCTTCTCCCCTGCTAGGATACCTCCCTCAAAATTTGTCCACTTTTTGGAACCCTAGGTTAGGATTGTGGGTGCTCCTGGGGGAATGATTCACCTAAAATGGGTTTGGCTTCAGAAGCCGTTTCGAATTTCTACCTCTAGGTTAAGCTGCCCTTTTCCCTTTAGGATTTGTTTTAAAATATGTAAGAGCGAGTTTTAAAAGTACCTAATCGGACTTCGAGTCCCTTATTCGAAAATACCTCGTTAGATTCTGGCTCTCGCCGCCCTAGACTGTTGACACTAGAATGACTGCTGCTTTCGTGTATTGTGTGCTAATATCGGCAGATATTAGCTGGATTTCCCTAGATTTCCCGGGAAGGAAATCTAGGATACGTCATTGGTGGGGGATTTCTGACGGAAATCCCCCCTACAAAGCTTCTTTCAAAACCACTCAAGAATCCACTTTCGACCAGTTTTCCGACAGATTTTCCAGTGCTTTTAAGCTGATTCTTGTGCCTTGAATTCAGACCATCATTTTCGAAATAACTCTTTCCAGAACTTTTGTCCGAAAAATCTCTTAGCAACTGTTGGGTTTTTTTAATTTCTGATGCTAAAAGATACGCGCAATTCTACCCTTTCTCGAAATCCAGTTAATACTGCTGAATCCGGGTTAAAACCGACAAGGTTTTAACCCATTTGATTCAGTTCTAGCGAGTGCCGCCTCCGGGCCTCTGATCTCTGTTCCGCCTCGCTACCCTTCTCGATTCGCTTCTCTGCTGTTCCATGTTCCGTGGTTTCTCCGGATCCCGGACGTCTGCCTGCTGCACGCTGCTCTAGGTAACTTCCCCCCTCGACCCCAAAAATCAAATCATTGTGTGACTGCGAATCCCTTCGCAGTCTAAGGAACGAGTATTGCTTTCGTGAGTGCGTGTGTGTGTGTGTGGCAACCATTAGGCTAAAATTCTAATCTAACCAAAATTTTCTGAGGTTTCAGCTCTAGTCCTTCTGCTAAGATTTGGAGTAGGGACCTGTGACTGATCATAGCTTTGGGTTGAGTTGTTAGGCGGTGAACGGATTCCATTTGTACCAGTTCCTGCAATAGATTTGTAGTGTACTTGATCTTGTGTGTTTGTGCTGTTTGATATTGAGGTAACTTGACATAGTAAATAGTTAATTAGGATCAGAGCTTAAGGTGCTGGTATCGCTTTGTGTAAATTTGACCCTACAGGCTTCAATTCTTTATGAAAGTGGATGAAACTTTCCAAATATACTATTTCGGTGCTCTTTAACATTCGGGGACCAGTCCCGCATTTTTAGGTGCAAAGATAAGAAATTTTTGGTTTTTGCCATTATTCTCTCAGCATATAGTCGAGACACCATATTGGCTGATATGGCTGGAAAGAGGGCTCAAAAATGAACATTTTTGCTTTTACAACTTTTGAGCTATCTCCAGTGGTTAGGTCAGTATAAGCAAAAAACGATTTTTGGGGTCCAAAAATGGCCGTTTTCGAGAAAATCAGTTTTTTCAAAATTACTGCCAAATCGTACGGACAATTTTGGCTTATTTATACTCGATCGATATACAGTCTCATTGCACATTTTATCAATGCCTATTAGCCGGAGTTTGTTGCTCCAAACTAGAGATTTGGCCGAAAAACCATTTTGGCAAAACTGCGATTATTTTGTTTTGAACATCGATTTCTCAAAAACTACCCAATGGATTCGCGTGATTTTTGGCAGAATGAGAATTCGCACTATTGCGGAGGGACATTTTTCTTGGTTTGAGCTAAAACATCTCCAGTTGCGAGAAAACTCAATGCAAAGTTGCGAAATTTTGTGTCACCGCACATTTAATGGATTTTCTTGTCCGTTAAGACCTGCTGAGCCAAATCCAAAAAAATGTCCCTCGGCCCACATGTCCTGTATAGGACAGCACAAGAAAAAATTTTGGCCGTTTCCACAGTTTTGAGAAATCGATGTTCAAAAATTTTTGGTCTGTATTCAACCTGTCAGATGTCAGTATGTCGGAAAATTTTAGCTATGTTCTGCGGATTTTTACTAGTTTTGTACTGTCATGAGAATCTGCAGATTATAAGCTTTAAAATGATGTATAAAGCTCTTTCCAACTCACACAATTGCGAAAGTTATGGCGTTTCAAAAAATACGCACAAAAGCACTGCACAAAACGATACCAGCACCTTAAGTCGTTGTAGTTGATATTAGATTGGATAGGAAACCGCTGAGTCGACGATATCTGGAGAAATAGATCAGTCTGGAGCCTATTCAGTTTGTCTACGGTGACGTCGACGACGAGGGATACCTTAGTGATTTTAGTGATAGTAGTGAGTCTGAAAACCGGCTTGACTTACCTTTTCATCAATGTCCAGAGTGCCACAACCAGCATAGTTTTAGCATACTTTTCCTAGTCCACGAGGGTAGTTCTTTAGTTGAGCCTGAGCATTCGGAGATAACATTCTATTGCAACTGTTCTCAGCCGTGGGACCGTGCTGAGATTGAAGCTTGGACTGTTGATAGTGAGCCCGAAGGAAGCCCGCATACGGAGCTCTGGTCTTGCAGTTTCGAGTGTGACGGTTGTTCCGACTTTAAGGTTCTCTTCGTTTGCGCAGTAACTCCTGGTACAGATCCGTGGGTGTCAGTTAAGAATCGTAAGTGTCCCCTTGATAATTACGGACCTTGAGGCACTAAGTGAACTCACGTACCCAACAGGCGGACCGTCTGGATTAGGTTAGACCCACACTTGGCTAGCCTTAGACCTAAGAGTAGACCACCACAGCTTCTCGCTGTCTGCCTCTCTGTGTAACGGATCTTCGACCCCGACTTCAGCCAGTTTCATTACAAATACAATCCGCCTAAGCTGCTAACATTCTGCTTAAGGTGGTGGTATCCTTTTGTGCAGTGCTTTTGTGGTGATTTTTTGAAACGCTATAACTTTCGCAATTTTGGGAGTTGGAAAGAGCTTTATACATCATTTCAAAGCTTATAACCTGTACATTCCCATGAGCTTACGGAATTAGCAAAATTATTAAAAAATTAGCAGAAATCACCTAACAGGATGAATATAGACCAAAAATTTTTAAACATCGATTTCTCAAAACTGAAGAATCGGCAAAAAGTTCTTTTTGTGTCACTATATGAAGGACATATGGGCCGAGGGACGTTTTTTGGATTTGGCTCAGCATGTCTTAACATTCGGGAAAATCGACCAAATGTACGGTAACACGAAATTTCGCAACTTCGCATTGAGTTTTCTTGCTACTCGATACGGTTTAGCCCAAACCAAGAAAAACGACCCTCCGCAGAAGTACGAATTTCGATTCCGCCAAAAATCTCCGGAATCCGTCGAGTAGTTTTTGAGAAATCGATGTTA
The DNA here is from genome assembly GCA_030248195.1 of Trissonchulus latispiculum. Lineage (NCBI taxonomy): Eukaryota > Metazoa > Nematoda > Enoplea > Enoplida > Ironidae > Trissonchulus > Trissonchulus latispiculum. Next base: position 15,998 of record JASAND010029084.1, on the reverse strand, counting down.
GAAACAAAATAATCGCAGTTTTGCCAAAATCGTTTTTCGGCCAGCTTAATGCAATAAAGTCCGGCTATTAGGCATTCATAAAGTGGGTATTTGGACGCTGTATTGATTGAGTATAAATAAGCCAACTTTGTTCTTAACATGTGGCAGTAATCTTGAAAAAAACTGATTTCCTCAAAAATGGCCATTTTTTGACTCTTAAGTTTTTTGCTTATACTGACTTAGCCACTGGAGATAGCTCAAAGGTTGTAAAAGCAAAATTGTTCATTTTCGTGTCCTCTTTCCAGCCATGACAACCAATCCCGTGTCTTGTCTACCTACTGGGAGCCCAAGGCCAAAAACCAAAACTTTCTTATCTTTTGGCCTAAAAATACGGGACTGGTCCCAGAATGTTAAAGAGCACGGAAATAGGTTATTTCGTAAGTTTTAGCCATCAACGTAAAGCATTAGAGCCGTATGAGACAAAAATACCCGAAAGGAAACCAGCACCTTAAACTGTATGACTTTTCAGGAAGATTGCTATCTGCCCGAGTCGCTTCGGAGGGTCGTTTTTCTTGGTTTGGGCTAAACCGTATCGAGTAACAAGAAAACTCAATGCGAAGTTGCGAAATTTCGTGTTACCGTATATTTGGCCGATTTTCCCGAATGTCAAGACATGCTGAGCCAAATCCAAAGAAACGTCCCTCGGCCCATATGTCCCAGATTGCATTATCATTACTTTGTTGTGAGCGTACAAAAAGCGTTATCAAAGTTTGGAAAATGTTTTGTTATTAAAAGATAAAATCACCCTTAGAAGACAACACCTGCTAAACAGTGGTTACTTGTTATATAGTGACTACACGTTTGTGTTACTAGTTCTTGAATTTGGCTCATTACTTATCACCATGTTGTTTACTTAGATATCTCTACTCGGCCACTCGTTCACTTGGCTGGCATGAATGATTTTAAAATCCAGTCCTACGAAGAAATGCATTACTTTTATTCCTCGCATCAAGCAAAAAAGCACCTGACCCGGGATGAACTTAATCAAAAGATCATTTTGAGGGAACAGGTAAAACAAAAAAGACAAGAAGACGTCAGCTGAATATCACTAAGGTTCATGATATAAATGGGTTTGAGTTTGAGTACCAAAATAGACGATTTTTGACCAAAAAACTAGGGCGAAGCCGGGGTGTTTTTGAAAAATTAGGTCAAAAATCTGTAAATATTGGAAAATTTCTGGGCACCTTACAGTGAGTGGGGTGGGAAGCCCAAAAAAGTGGGGGTGGGCCGAGTGGAGGGTGAAGGGGTCGAGTGGAGGGGAACCCAAAAAGTGGGGCAGGCCAGCAACTTTGCGAGACTGCTGTTAACGCGGTTAAAAACTAAAAGCATCGAAACTTTTAATTATTTTGAAGGAATACAGGTACTAAAATGTGACAAATTTTGAGCGTAACGGGAAATCTTAATCATTAGTGTATTTGGTATACCCCCCGCTTGATCGGTTGTTGACAAAAATTTATTATGTTTAAAGACAAATGTCATTTTACCGTTTCCAGCATGTTTTCCGACGATTGTGAAATATTTACTATGCATTTTCAGGGTCCCCATTTAAAAAAATTGTTCTGTACAAGATGCATTGGATGTTTCAGTTTCCATTGTCTGCTAAACTTTGACTAAATGAAAGAACAAACGAAACTAAGATTGTCACTACAGCACCTCCGACCCGAAAAATTCGGGCCCGAGGTGGGGATCGAACCCACAACCTTTGGCTGTCTAGGCCAACGCTCTACCGATTGAGCCACCCGGGCACAATCGAACCAAGCTTAAGTTGGAATTCGTTCCCAAACTGTAGTGACATTTTAGAAGACGCTTTCGCGCCAGTTAAAGTTACCAAGTATCTGTCAAAAGCAATCACAGTCCTGAATTCGCACAAGTTTCAGCCAATTTCCATGCAGTCAAGAGCCATTCAAAATATTAAAATTCGATACTCACTTATAATACAGCCAACTTTTGATAGTTAATTGTTGAATACAAGATATTGTTGTTTGTTTGCTGTGATTGCTCTTCCGCTTTTATGTGTTCTTGGTTTTTGAGCCCTATTACAATCCTAGTTACTGTGTTCACTGAAAGTTGTAAGCTTACTTGCAAAGAAGCCCTCCTGAGAGATCCTCTTGGAGCTTCGTCTGCTAGTTCGCATACAAATTTCAGAGAGCATAGCAGGCTGTAGTGTAACTTATTCATGCATTCTTGGAAACTTCAGTTCGATAATGTAATGATACCGATAATGTAGATTATCTTAATATTAAGAAAATATATTCCATATAATTTATTTTCGCATACCATTCAAATGAACCAACAATTCACTACAACAACTCAGTCTTCGCCATAACAATTGCCAAAGTTTAGTTACATTGGTTCTGGTTAACATAAAGATAGAAGGCTACACCACCAGCCTTGGTCTTAAATGTGTTGGCATGAGCTGGTGCAAGCCGGTTATCGTAATCAGCCTTGTCCGGTGTGTAATAGTATCCATTTACTGGAGGGTATTCGACCAAGTATACGGGCTTGTACAGACCTTCTGTCAAGCCGGTTGGATCAGTGATGACATAGCAGAGATCAATGTCCCTGTAATATCCTTTGCTGAGCAAATCTTGGTCAGCTTCTGCGGTGGTGCCCAGGTTTGTAGAATGTTTCTCTCCATTGTGGTATTTCTGTAGTTTTGCCATTTGTACTCCAGGAATTGGTCGAGTCGTACAGTATCCAAGCCGTTTGTAAACGCCGTACTCTGTTTGACCTGGATCGGTGAAATAGTCCATATCCCAAGTTTGAACATAACCACCTCCTGACCACCCAGAGTTCAGCATGATCAAATTGCATTCTGAAAAAACCAGTTACTCAGATTACGATATTGTCGCTAATACATTATTATTTAAAGATACATAAAAACTTTAGAGGTTCCAATCGTTAGCATTGGAGCTTATAATAGCTAGATACAAAAGTACAAAAATAGATACCCACTAGAGTACAACACATGCCATAGTCTTATATATTCATGCTATTGATACTGTTGAAGAAATTAGTTCTGGTTGGCATGCGGAAGTTAAGTGCTGGAATCTAAACTAGGAAAAACTGAATAGTGTGTCTGCCTAAGATGGAAGTCCTGCTTCCAAAGCCACTTGGTGTGATTCAAACTAGTAGAAATTAACATCGGCGTTCATTCTTGCAACAATCATTATTACACTGGAATGCAAATATTGGACTATGACTTTAAAAACGTAGCTACATTTGGTACTATAATCCGTGATCAATGTAATGAGAAATGTTGAAATGAATATTGCAAGGATCGTCGCAATGATGTATATCTAAATTGTGAAAAATGATAATTTTAGGGACAATTTGCCATCCCGGAGGTAGATTTTGTGAGTTAGAACATGCGAATTCCTTTCAAAAACTATGATAACCTTTCTGAGGCATTTTTACTCATATATGCTGATCCTTCAAGTCTGGTTTTCACCGGTGTCTTCTGTCTTTTCTTTTATACCATGGTTTCCATTTCTAATGTGTTCAGTGTTGTTATCCAAAATCGTTCGTAAGACAGACTAATGTCCAAGAAATTTTGCGTGGTGCTTGCTCCGTTAATCCAACTTTGCCATAGAATTGCACCATAATCATAGACTAACATAATTTGTAGCATAACTGATGTAAATAGGATTACAAATTTGCGACATTTTGAAAACATTGTAGCAATTCTTGAATTTTTAAAAAATTCTATATTCTGGCGCATTTTTATGAAAAATTGACTAAGTATGATGAAAATTTCAATCATGCGAAATTACAACTTTTGTATCATTCTGTGTGCTTTGAGAGGAAAGCAGTTTGGGACGAAGAAATTCACAAAGGTATATTTGTGTTACCTTCGTAATATTTGCTTTAAATACACATCTATTAAAGTAAGAAAAATGATTTTCCCTCTATAACTTATAGTTTTGCTTTGCCAGTACTTGCTTTGCTTTTGGAACTTCGCTTTCTGACTAAACTACACAAATGGATTTTTACCAATGAATTGCCTCTATAACAACTATCGCAGTTTTTTAATGGAAGAGAAGATTGATGAAGCGAAGATTTAACCTTTCAGTTTTCATCGATAACAATATAAGCAGTTTATTAGTTGCTTCGGGTAAGCTTTCAGAAACAAATTAATATTTATATGATATTTATCATAATTGTCTTTATCATAAGTTTTTTCACTGCACAGCGATCGCAAAAATCTGATTATATAAATCGTATATACAAAATGTTGCGAAGTCAAAACTATTTTAGATTTTTATTTTAGTTTTTGGTTTTTTGTTGCTGAGATTACTGTTGGTTGGCCCAAATCTTCTCGGTTATAGGCGAAGAGCTGCCGCGAACTGAGTTTAAGAATGAATTCTCTGCAAAACCCACAGTAGGACTTATACCTTTTTCTTCAACCGGAAAGTCTACGCAAGCAGTTTCAGGATTACGAAAGACATAAAAGTCGAAGCCTTGGAATTTCCACCCAGCATGGCGATGCAGACCATTTTTTTGGAAATTTCCTTTGATCAAAATCTTGTCCTTGTGGTCTTCATTATAAAACTGGTATACGGAGTCCATTTGTTTGCTGGAACACCTTTGTGACTTCGTAGAACAAAGCATTGAGGATGCTTATCGATTACGTAACTGAAACAATCTTAAACCTTTATAAACATTTGACTATTAACAGAAAAACGGTACCTTATTCTATAAACAGTAGTTGCTTGTTTACTGTTAGATCTTTAGTGCCGCTTTTTGAAATTGTTTTTCTTGGCTAGGCTGAAGTCTGTTTACCCAACTACTGCGGCATTAATATACTTATTGAAGGTTGTATTTCGGACACAACTGTGAAAATAAGGATAGAATATGTGTAACGAGAGGACAGCCTTGGCATGCAAAAGCTTAATCAAGATAATCTATGAAGGAAGAGGTAAGTCATGTATCTCATCTGCTCCGGTGGGAGCCACAATCAGCCCTGGTAGTGCATGTTGCTGGCGGCCGCAATTTAATTGATAGAAGAATAGGAAACGATAACAACCGACGTATCGCTCCAATTATTGATTTACACACGAACCTCATTGTTACTACTGACAGTTGTTTTAATTAAGTCATGCTATATTAATGGCCATTTATTTAAAGTAACGTAATTAATTATTAATAACTAATTAATGAACTAACTAACTGAAAAAGCCATAAAGTGTGTTTATAATGCAAATGGACCACCTTCTTTTGTGATTACTGAGCTGCGGTTAAATTTGACATCAAAACCAGAACCTTACTGCTGCACAACTCAACTTATAGGAACTTGTCAAAATCCGTCAAAACTTGTATGAAAAAAGAACGCTATGTAAACTAAGTTATTCAGCATTACCCTTTGTCAGCAGCATCCAGTAGATCCTGTTTATTCGTGGAACTCCAGTAGTCGTTGCGTTCGTTACTGTACGCACGGTACAAAGGAACCATGTCGAGACCAGGGACTGGAGCGGAAGTGCAGTATCCATAACCGTATCCCCACTGATTGCCATAGCCCTTTTCAGCCATTTCTCTGTTCGTTGTTGCAGCCATGTGATCATATGGAGCTCCTTTGTGAGCTCGAATAAGTTGTACATCCTTGCATATGCCGCACTCTTGGCTAGCTAGAATTAAAGCTACAAACTTTACACTAAAAGCAACTAAACTAAGCCAAACTATGTTAACAATAAAACTAATAAATCTAATAATAAAAATAAAAGTAATAACTAACAGTAGCGCCGAACTAAGCTAACACATGCAAGCTTAAAGCTGTTCCTCATGTCAAAATCTATTAAATTAGACTTACGACATGGCTGCGGTGGTTTGGGGTCGTCACCGGAAGTTGGGAAGCAGTATAACAACCTTTGTATAGCAGAGAAGGATAAAAGTGTACCTTTCGCCTTTTCGATTAGTGCCATTTTAATTGCATTTCAACCCTATGAACTATTGAATTTGTCGTCGTCTTAATCCTTATAAAGGTAAAGCTTTATTACAGCAGTTTCTCACAACAGTAACAAATGAACCAACTCGCTAAAGCTTACGTGGAGGCTGTGGTGGTTCGGGATCCCCACCGCAAGGTGGAAAGCAGTACTCCCATCGAACATTTACATCCTTTGTATAGCACCAGGGTGCTGCGGAATGGTCTGGATTACGGCAGTAGCCATGGTCGTAGTATGTCCCTTTTTCGTGCTTGTGCGGCTCTTGTGCTGACCATGTTTGGCACGGTAGACCACTGACTGTGGCCGCTTGGTTTCCATCGTACGTATTGAGGCCGTGGCAATAATCAGAGTTCCTCCAGCATTTTCGTTCAGAATCAAAACAATCTGTAATTTACAGTAATAAATAATGTCACCAATATTTATAAATCAATGACAAGCAGCTGAGAGAATTACAATGCTATTAGTATAAAATTATGCAAAGTTGTCAAACGTAAGATCGTCTGGTGATGTTTTTATGGAATGCGCGCTCCTTGGCTTTTTTGTAAGTGCCTGGTTTTGAGATTTGAAAAGAGGAAACGGATATGCAAATATGGTAAATCTATTGGCGCTGTTTATGCCCAGTGTAGAGGAGAGTTGGCTTGTCCAAACAGCACCCAAACGCAACCGGTTACTTATGGTGGTAGTACAACTATACAACTACAACTACGTGATTTTCTACGTAGTCTTGGAATGGATAAAGCAATCTTAACAAAATTTTAGGAGAAGGGTTTCGACGATGATACATCGACCCCAGAAGTAATTCTTTGCCTTCAAAATTTACATTTTAAAGCTCCATTAAATTGAATTCAAATTAAAGTGTAATGTGGAAGCTGGTATCTCAGCTACCAGAAATTTACGATGATCTCAAACTTCTTATCACATTGGGGCCAACTCCAATGACTTTCTATATCAGAAATGCAAGTTTTAGGTACGTGTGGTGGGTGGAAGATGGCCGAAATTCTATCAACTATGAGTTTGTACTGATCTGGCAGCGCCTAATCTCTGCCTCAACTAAAGCACACAATTTTGTTAATAATTGCTTTCGTAATGCTAGATTGGATCTACATGTTATTACCTATACTTGGTAGCATAAGAAAAGCTAAGCCGTTTAGCCTCGCTAAAGCCATTAAAATGTTATTTTGCTATCTCAAACAATGTGCCAGGAATGTTCTAGAAACTTTAAGACCGTTGTAAATGCATTCTGAACTAATGCAGCATCATATTGAAAAGGATTCTATATTCAGATTTACGTTAAAGAAGCACTAAGCGCAACTTTTCAGCAAAATCGGTGGCACACATTTTGACCCCGTTTTGGAAACAGGCATTTTTAGCTTATCAAGCCATAAAGTGAGGTTATTTCGTGATTTATGAGGGTGGGGGCTACGAATTTAACTAAAAGTTCGATATTGGAAGAGCTTGCTAGCCTTTTGCCACATTCATAGTAAGGGTTGATGCAAAATAGTTTAAAGCCTGAAAGAATTCCACGCAGCGTAGCGTCCTGTGGGCTGTGGGGTCTTCCGTCAGAAGTTGGTGTTGTCGGTCCAAAACTCGACGTGACTTTCATACAAACTTCGCTGGGCCCTGAACACCATGTGCAAGGTACGGCACCAAAATTTTGCAGAGATACAGCTTACGTTTACAGTGCTTTCATATCTTGATCTTGTAAAATAAATTTTAGACCACTGTATATAATTCTGTGCGATCCGATCAAAGTGCGACAAATAGGAAGTGGTAGGTCCATACCCGTGGAGGTTAACTAATGTCTTATGAACTAATTTCTCCTAATTATTACTCCAAGAATCTGTCTGAACTTGTGTGAAAATTGCGTGATTTTGTTAATCCCTTCTTTCGCAGTGCCAGCTTACGTTATCGATATTATCGCTGCTGTTTGGTGGTAATTCGAAGAATGAGTCAATTACTCCAAAGTACTTTAACAGAATCGTCTGAAACTTTGCACATTACAAGCCAGTAATTGTACCAAGATGTGCAGGAAGTTAGGTTACTAAGCCTCGCTCCAGTGTTCAGAAATGATAAATTGCTTTCTCGAAGTATGGGTAACTCCGAAAAGCTCTGAGACAGTGTTAAGGGTAGACTGAACGAACGAAGAATCATATCGAAAAAAGAATTTGATATTCGGATTCAGCAGGTGAAAGAACCCCTATGCGCATCTTTTCTACAAAGTCGGAGGCAAAACATTTTTAACCCCATGTTTACAGTAGCTATCTTTTAAGGCCTAAAAATAAAGATTATTTCTTATCACAAAATGAGCTAGCACACTAACGGGAAAACGAACCTCTCGAAACCTAGCCACAGTTGGCCCCACAAAGTTCAAATTTTGACCTGTTATTGCTGAAGACGGATCGCTTGACAGACCGGAATACCTTTAATATTTAGTACTAATAACAGTTATCATTCTTGGTAAATAGTTGCAGAATCGGCCACAAAATTAATCCACCAGAGCTGAAAAGGTTTTTTGAAAAACTCAGTTTTCGAACCAAAATTTTTACTTTGGCGTCCTGCCAAAACAGTGTATATGAGATATATTGTTGCACACCCCAAATTTTTAGTTTGATATTTTTAAAAGTAACTCTCTCCGACGATGCAATGCTAACCCGTTCGTAGCCGCTCCCTTAAAGTAAGCTAGTATATTAAACAAAATCAAATCCAAACACATGTCGAAATACCGAAACCCTCGAGACTCAGTCACAATTTAAACCTATTATAGCCTAATAATTGGTGAAAAGCCAAGGTATAGGCTAGAGGCTTCCTATTTTATTAGATGAGAAAAAACGCGCACGGAGAAATGCTAAATGTTTGCAAATTTTCAAATTTTGACATGTTATTACTAAAGCAGGAAGCAGCGCTCGACAGCCAGAATTATGTCTAATCCTTGACTCCCGATTTGACTCTATTCAGAAAAAGTATTTTTACCCAGAACCAGAATGATCAAAGGTGCATTCACAGCAGACATGCTCAATCTTGAAGTATTTCCTTTGGCGACATTATGGGCCAGAGATGGATAAATTAATTTGCCAAGTTTGACAAATTTCGGACACATATGTAAAGAATTAAATTAAAAGAAATTAGCAAAATAACGTGAAAATAGCCAAAATGGCCATTTCAGCAAAGTTCGCTAGTTTTGTGGCAGGTTGTTTGAGCTTACCCTAGATCGCAAAACCTTACGAGTACGTTCATAAGGTGACTTTTTATGCGCAAAGTTCAGCTATCTATTTGCGGTTTCTGTTTAACTTTTGCCAGTCGTTCACGAGCGGAGAAAGAGTATTGTATATACGTCCTGTTTGTCATGATCTAAAAGTGCTCGATTTTTCTAATTTGGTGTTTAATCTTAATCTATAGTAGATATCTGCACTCTACGCTGTACCAACGGTTACAGCTGTATCTTTTATACAGCGAGAAGTTTCATTTTCTAATGTTAATAGATAATAAATTGTCGTCACCTTGACTCTAGAGAACGATAGAAGCAGTATTATGTGAAACACTCTTGTCGTTTTTCGTAGAGCCCTGGGGACATATGTGAAAATGAACAAAATTTGAGATAGTCGAAAAATCGGCAAAAAAGTGACCTGCTCCTTAGTCGGATTAGCGCTGACTTAGCTGCACTTGGGTTGTTAAGAACGTATATGTAAGTCTTTTAATGACAAAGTCACATTATGCTGACTAAATTAGTTGAATTGATTATTACAACATGAAGCTTAATGTACTGGTATCACTTTGTGTAAATTTGACTTGAAATAGATTAATTTGTGCTCTTTAAGGTTCTGGGACCAGTTCCAATTTTTAGGTGAAAAGACGAAATATTTAGTTTTTAGCATCTAGTAGAGAGTTGAGACATCACTTAGCTTGTCAAGGTTTGAAACAGAAGGAGACGTTCAAAAACCGGAATACTTTGATACCAAGGCCTTTAATATTCGTTGGGAAACATTTCTTATTTGGTTAAAGGTTAGAGATTATGGATTATCGTTAGTATAGAACACCAGTAATAATTTTACTGTATTTACTGATAAGCCCTGTCTGACTGCAACTGTAGTCACTAGTCTTGTAATAATAGTAAAAATAATGATGGTAATGCAGTGAAGACTGAAGGGCAGCTAAACTACACTATTTTAAAATTCACTAATTCATTAATTTTTAATTAATTTCTTTGTCCTCCGATTTTGCATTTGTTAATTGTGGTTGCCGATGTGTTGCCGCTGTGTTGCCAAGAACCAGCACTAAATGTGGTGTCGGTGTGCTGCGGTCATGCTATTTAGACTCGTTACAAAACCTGTGAACCGAGGTTTCCTACTCTGACTTGGTTGATCAAGGTAGCATCTAGCCAGTCAACGTAAACTAAGCACTACTTACCGTTAGCCCAGGTCGTTGCCAGTAGACACAATGTCAGCACTGGTAGTATCATTATTACAGTTGTGAAAGTGATGCGGTAGGAAATTATGATCCCAAACGCGATTTTGGGGGGTATTTATAGGTATCTGAGCAGCTTGTTAAAGGATTATTCCTGAATTTTCTGTTCATTTCATTGAATCAATGCAGGATTAGTTTGCGCGTGACAACTAGGAGTTGGCAGGAATGATCTAGATATATCTGGCTAATATGAGTTAAATTGATGTTAAACTGACTAGGTGTTTGACTAAATATTTTATCAAAGGTAGGTCGGTATACCTCCGATATTCAATGCCGGTATATAGCAAAAAGTCCAACACCAAGCGATATTTATTGAATGACATGCTTGGAAATCTGACGAATTGTAGCAATGGTAGAAAATGTGGCAACTTACTCACAAGAAGTCAAGCTGTGATGCCAGCAATTTCTGTACTGCAATAAGTAGGTTATGTAAAGCATTGTCGATCTATGAAATAACGACTAAGGACAGATTTATCTTTCGACGAAAATACAACGACTGCAGTAAACATTTTGCCAACTTTTAGTGTTGCACGTTAAGGTCCTCTAGCTTTCTTTGAGTTAAGTCGGTACGATACAGTATTGAGAGAACAAGCCAAACATTATATCTCTAAATATTGAAACAGTCGAGTCTATCCAGTGTTAACATATTTTCAGTGTATACCAGACGACATGATCAGGAACAACCAACAAAAAACAACACAATCTAATTATAGCACTGTGATATCCCTCATAGAAATTAGTATTTTTTGTTTGAAAGTTTTATCAGGCAATAAAGCTAACGAAAAATTAGCTACGGGAATAGTTCATTACACGTATATACTTTTCGAATTCAAAGTTGAGTCAGTGTCTGTTGGCAGTTAGACATGGTGAGGTGACTGGGCGGTTTTGGTGCATTCTGTGGCAGCGGAGACTTTATTGGTGAATGTTTGAATTTGCCTTGTATAATAAGTACTAATGGTCTTGGTTAACCTTTTCGTTATTTGATGTTAAGAATGTCTTACGAATCGTGTTCGTTTTTACTAATTTCATTGTTTTACTTGGACGGCACACTAGGGGGGATAATTAAACCACACCTTTACAACTTTGTAAATACAGTTCCTCTATCTTTGATGTCATACAGCGACCGTAATGTTTTCTGTGAAGCTTATCATTTTATGCTGTTCTCTTGAAGTTCCAACTTTCAACACAGTCAAGTTCAGGCGCACTTTTACTAATACGCAACACTGGCACTGTCTACACAATTTCTTGCGTGTGGTTATACTTGACAAGAGATATGAGAAAACCAGTATCTTTTTTAAAATGCTTTGCAATTATTTCGAGAATATGCGTATTTTCTCTTTAGTCTCGGCTACTTTTAATGTCTCTTGTCAGGTGACCTAATAGGTGTATATTTTGCATTTAGAGGAACTTCGGAGATCTAATCAAAATTATCGAGAGAATCCATGGTAAGAGAGCAATCTCTGAATTTGCTTATGAAGACATGTTGTTGGATTAAGTTAGCACATTATTATAATTATAATTATAATTATTATTATTATTATTATTATTATTATTATTATTATTATTATTATTATTATTATTATTATTATTATTATTATTATTATTATTAAAAGTTTTATGGGCAAGCTACTTCTAATGTTTCTTTGGATTCTACAAAACGTAATGTTTTGGAAGCATTACGATGTTTAACTTTGCATGTAAAGGCGCTATTCAACGCAACTGCGGTTGCTGTTCTATTTAGAATGATCCGATAGACAGTTATGGTAACAATTTCCAGTGCACTTTGCATTGCAATATTTTTCAGTTTCTTGTCGGCCTTTTCGTTTTGAATAAGAAAGTTTCCAATGGTTGTGCTGTGGATTTATTGTGGAAGGAAAATGAACGAATGATTGAATTAATGAATGAAAATGCGAAGCTGCCTAAACGTGTAAAATTTATTTTAATTCATCGCTATTCTTTCTAAATACAACAAAATTTTGTTTAGGTTTTATGTTTCAGTGTACACGTTTCATGTTTTATTATAAAATTAAACTAAATAAGGTAAAACTGAAACGTTTCAAAGTAGAGGTAAGTAAAACCCAAAAGGTAAATGAAACAAAATCTAAAGTTGAATTTTGCACTGGCAAACACATCCTACAATTTCACAGTTTCACTGGAAATTCTTCGCTTTATCATAACGAAGAATTGAACAAAATTATGTCAAGATTTTATCAAAATTGTTGCATAACACAAAACTTCGAAGGAATGTAATCTGCAACAATTTTTATATCATTGAAAAGAGCAGAAAAAATGCTACAAGTTGTCGAATCAGTTTTTTGATTGCATTAAGCTAATTAGTTATAATTAATTAATAAAAATAACTAATAAATTACCTATCATAAGCCTTAGACTAATGGGCCACTCAGCGAGCAGACGTTATTTATCAAAGCGTGTGTTTATATATATATATATATATATATATATATATATATATATGTATATATAATATAGGTATATATATATATATATATATATAAATTAAGCAAAACACGTACGCAATGTCTGAGAATGGTGAACAGACGATGGCCTCTAGTATAATAAGATTATAAAAATTATAAGATTATAAAATACAAATTTAACATATATATATATATATATATATATATATATATATATATATATATATATATATATATATATATATATATATATATATATATATATATATATCAGGGTCTTTTGTACATGGGGAGCGGGCCTTCCCTCAAAATTGTACCTCTCTTCCCGAAATTACCTCCCCCCCGAAATCGCCCCTCCCGCGATTTTTGCGTCCCACCGGGTTTTTTTGGTTCAAAAATGTATGGCAAAAGTAGGCAAGTTTTCAAAAATTTTTCGGCTTCACCGGAGATGACAATCCACATCACTATTTCAATGTAAAAATATAGCAACAGATACAATGCTGCTGTATTCGGTCTGTGAAGATATTTAAACTTTGGATTCTTACCTTTGCAGAAAGACTAATATATACATGTTTGGTTTTATGAAGGCTGTTCACTATGCCAGTCTAGTTCGATCATGCCAGGCATATTCTGTATCAATTTATATAGGATTAATTAAATTGTAAATTAAACTATATATATCCTGTATATCCTAACTTATCTATCATTGGTGTTAATGTCTGTAATTTTGAGAACAGAGCAACTTAATCATCAGTTAATTATTTAAATAACAATAAGGTTCTTGCAATACGTAACACAGCCATAATTTTCATTTAAAACTTCCCTAAAATTGTGTCTTTATTAACTGGATCTAAATTTCAACCCACCTCTCCCAGGTGGGTTGAAATTAGCCTATTTCAACCCTATTTCAACCCAACAATTTCAATCCCCATTCCATATGATAGGACTGGACTAGAATCGATTTTCAACCGCGATTGAATCACCATTCAAAAACTTGGATTAAGTCAACCACGTAATGATAGGACTGGGGTTGAGTTTGCAATCCCGTTTTGAATCCCGATTCAGTTTTCAACCCGGATTGATAGGATAGGTCCAGAGCGCTCAAATAGTGAAATTCGTTGTGGAATTTTGACGCCCTTAGTCATTTACTAGAGTTGGCTATTCCTTATAGATCTTACTTTCGAGTTTATACTTACCTATTTGTAGTAAGCTGTTAAATATTTGACAGCTTAAAATTGTGAAATTTTATAAAACGGTTGAATATTTGTAGAACTAAGATTAAATCTTAAATCAAATTTTGTTCTTTCAAGATCTGAAAGTTCTAATATTTTGCTTTGCAACTAAAAGAAAACAAAAAAATTTCAACTTGTCAAGTAAGCAGAATCGATCTGTCATCAAAACTGTAAATTTATTTTTCAGAAGTTCGATTTATTAATACTTGTGAATTAAAAGAATTTTCCGGTGAACTAGAGGTCTTCTTACTTACTATCTATGTCTCAAAAATCCCGGTTCCTGATTTTGCCGTAAACAATATATTATTGTTAGCGTGACTTTTTCTAAGTTATGATCAATATCTATTGTATAACATAAATTAATACATCAAGTTTGTAACAGTGTGATGTTTAATATGTAACTAAAATTATTAGATGTATGTAAAACTCTGTGTCTGCGCTGTAAAGTGGGTACAAATACACCCATTAGTAATGTATGTCAAAATAGATAAGAGAAGCTTTATATACTATTTTGCAAGTTTAAAATGGCAGACAGTGTCCAAGCTGCCCACGATAAATTTTAACAGCACATTCTGTCTACAGTCTCTCCCTACAGCTTTCTCGCTTTTAATTGAATTGGCGAGACGACAATAGTTTCCATAGACATAATGAGACATGGCATGATTATTTGAAACACTCTCTGAATATTTTCAAAGATGTAAGTTCACCTGAAAATTATTTTGTGGCTAACTGGTACTCTGTCACCAATGCTGCCAAAATAATTTACGTTTTCATCAAAATAACAAAGAGTTTGAATTATAGAAGGCCGTGGAAATGTTTTTACGTCTTTTCGCCATATCTACTTGGTAAGAAACTGATATTTCTGTTATTACGCCTAGGTAGATTTATATTAGTTGCAAAATGAAGTTTTGCTCGCTTTGAGGTAAATCCATATTTGAGTTGCTGATGACTGTTTTTTGAAAAATCGGCTGTTTTAAGAAGCAGAACGTGGGTGTGGGGTGGGGTGGTGTAAGCTTTATGTGAGTAAGCATACATCAGCAGTGTAGACACTAGAAAGCAATTTGCACTTTGAAAATTTTTGTAGGTTGCCTTAAAGGTGGCTCAGCTTTTATCTGTCAGATTCATTGTGTCATATGCATTGCAATAAAATAATGCGTAGCACAAATGTTTGTTTATGCTTGGGCAATGGAAATCCACCGCGCCGGCAATAGCAGCCATCAAAACTGTATCAATTCCAAATTTGGGCAGTAGTTTAGTTCTGGCGAATTCCTGTTCTCTGATTATTATGTTTGATAGCCATTGTAACATCGAATGTACAGAAGTGGTTTCTAGTTACATGTACTACCTGTTCGGTGAAAATTAGTGAGAGAGATACGGTCAAAACAGCTACCAGTTCACGGATCCCAGGGGATACAATGAAATTCAAATGAGATGATAATCACAATGGATGTTTAAAACTGTTTTGGATTTTTAGTCGACTTATCACAATTGATAAGCTGCAAAATGACATCTGGTAAGAAAAAACTAGGTTGTTTGCAATGCAATAAATGTTATGCAGGAAAGGCATGATCTTTCCAAACTGCTGCTTCTTTGTTTACTTTTCCAAGACGATTAACCATTGTGTAGGATCGGAGTCTGACCCGATTAACATCTTGATGGTTAAATATAAAGTTTTTAGACAGAGTTGTGAAGCATTTGGTGTTTTGCTGCCGTTGTGTCTACGTTAGTTTTTACATTTCATTACTGTGATCGCGCTTACTGCAAACTGCTACAAACGGGTTCTGTTTAGGCAAAAGTTAACCCTTTGAGTAAAGCTATTAGTACAACAGTTTTGTTTAGCACATTATATTTAAGACTTTTCTGGGATCACACTAATATAAAACCTGCGG
>JASAND010029083.1:0-45546 GCA_030248195.1 Trissonchulus latispiculum | reverse complement strand
TAATCACAGTTTTGCCAAAATGGTTTTTCGGCCAAATCTCTAGCTGAAAGCAATAAAGTCCAGCTAATAGGCATTCATAAAATGTGCATTTGGATGATGTATCGATTGAGTATAACTAAGCCAATTTTGTTCGTAACATGTGGCAGTAATTTTGAAAAAACTGATTTCCTCGAAAATGGCCATTTTTTGACCCTAAAAACAGTTTTTTGCTTATACTGACTATACTGACTTAACCATTGGAGATAGCTTAAAGGATGTAAGAGCAAAAATGTTCATTTGCGAGTCCTCTTTCCAGCCATACCAACCAATCACGTGTCTTGTCTACCTACTGTGTGCTTAAGGCCAAAAACCAAAACTTTCTTATCTTTTGGCCTGAGAATACGGGACTGGTCCTAAAATGCTGAAGAGCACGGAAATAGGTTATTTCGTAAGTTTTAGCCCTTTGCGTAAAGGATTAAAGCCGTAGGAGTCAAAAATACCCGAAAGGAAACCAGCACCTTAATACTATAAATATGTGTGCAAAATTTGAGGCTTGTCGACCGCAGCAGTGAAAAGTAATATAACATTTTGTTCAATTCTTGCTGTCGGAGACGCAAAATTAGCTTCCCGCCAAAAATGGCAAATTTCCAAAATCATCGAATTAATACAAAATTGTACTCAATCGATAGCTCTCATCATTCTAAACAACTTTTTTGATTGCACCAAGTAACGATATTGCTTCTACGATGAGATAAATTCTATCAAAGTTTAGCTACATGCCGATTTTGACCGTTTTTTCACTGTTAGCCACATAATCAAGCCCTCATTAAAAAAACCATAACAAAACCTAAACCCGCCAAACTTGGCACATAGTTAACCATATATCCTGGCTATACTCTGTAAAAATTTCCGAAGATTTGGAGCACTTTGGAGGATTAGGCTCGAAAGGCTAGACAGGTCACCTAGTGAAAATTTTACAATTTTCGAAGTTTGCGGCTACAGTACTCCCGAACGAGAAGCTTCTGTGAGCTGTCATTTGGCATGTATTTAACTAGTATCGATAGAAATAGGTGTACAAAGTTTTAGGTCTGTGTCTGTAGCGTTTTCCGAAAAAAATTCAGAGCTTCCGAAAGACCAATCTAATATTTGAAAAAATGAACGAAATTTTTCAGTTTAGGGCCCCATACAGCTCTGATGTCATGGGATATATCAATGCCTTATATTAACTTTTTAACTATGATTTGTTGCCTACTTGCACGCAAAAAACTAGCGCTCTCCGAAGAAGTTGTGCAAACCCCTAGGTATAGCCCCCTTAATTGAAATTCTGATTATTTGCGCATGCGCATGCATGATGGTAGCCAGCCAATTCTGTGGTCTCTGACACCAAGAGTTTGTACAACGATAGCCTGCTAACCAAACTTGGTTCACATAAAATGTTTTGTCAAGATTGATGCATCCATATCAAGATTAGGTAGAAAATCCCGCTAGTGCTACTAACACCGGTGGTAGTGACACTACTGGGGTGGACTTTGGAGATACTATGAGAGATACTGTGAGCTAAAAACTTAATGAATCGGTTAAAGTTTGATGGGAATGTATTGATAGGTATATATAACTTACTTAAGGTGGTGATTCCTTTTGGGCACAAATTGTTGGTTGGCGGCGCAAATCAGGATGAAATTTGGCGAAACTTTCCGAAATACATTCTTTTAGCGTTCTAACACCCTCCGCGCAATCCCGGTTCAAAAATTCGAGATTTCCGATCAGGGCGGTTTTTCCCAATTTCTGAAAGTTTGGCTGCAGCTATACAGTTATGACTATATTCATTTGAAAGATCTCGTTGAGCTTCACATGTTTGCTTTTTAAAGCAAGTTTCTAGCGTTTCTCTACCGTGAGATATAGCCGATTTTCTTGTTTTGGCGTCGAAAACTTGTCATTTTTGCAAAAATCAAATAATCCATCATTTCTTGAACTACACAAGCCGGTAAATCAAACTAAGGGCGTCGATTTGAAGGTCTCACAGGGGCAAATTATCCGATGGATGATCATCTTCCAAAAGCTATCCCCAAGGTTGCTATCATGAAAAATGTAGTTTTTGCAAAAACACGACCAATTTTTTTCCAAAGATTGTGGAGCATTCACCATGAAAGTTGGAGGGCTGCTACTTAACAAATGGGTTCTGCACAAATATACCCAGGGACGTTTTTTTAGTTGCCCCGATTCCTGCTTTCTAGCTAAAGTAATCGCCTGACAAATTTGGAAAAAGTAGGCAAAATACAGGTTACGCACACATTTCAGCTTATTTCTCTACAACGAAGAGCGATTTCACAATAAATAAAAAATCGTCCCCAGCTATTTGATGGAGGTATCGAATGATATAACCGGTGTCTCGCGAAAAAATTTACTTGAGTCTGCAAAAAATCTGGAAAATTATACTTCTTCAAAAATGTGTCAAAAATATTCTAAGAAAGCAGCATTAGTTTCATGGTATGCATTAAAATGAGAAAATGTTAAGCTACATTTTGATATAAAAATGGCTTCGTAACTCCAAGTAATGAACGAGTAATAACGGTGCAAACTTTTGTGACCAAAGGGAATCACCACCTTAAGGGGGGGTCGCGATTTTTCGACCATCTCCGATTTTTCTCATTTTCACATATTTTGTAGTCCTCATGGGTCCCCAAAACAAGACAAGTGCGTTTGTTGCAAAACTTTTCCTATCATTCACAATAGCCCTCCAAAGGTGACCCCGACATGCATACATTAACACGGAGTCCGATTCTGGGGGGGTCTACCCCGACCTCGGCGAGGGGTCTACCCCTGAAAAATTCCCAAATTTTAAGGGGGTCTGCTCCGAAATTAGTAAAAATTGTAAGTTTTTAACGTTGTTGACCACAAATTAATAAAAATGACAATTTTTAGCAATTTTCAAGACATTTTTTGAAAAAATCGCTAAAATTTGCTAAAAAATTATCAATTTTTAGGAAAAATCGCTGAGGGGTCTACCCTTTTTTCCTTTCTGGACGAGAGGGTCTGCCCTTTTTTTCCTTTTCGCTGAGAGGGTCTACCCGTTTTTTGTCGGTCTGGGGGGGGTCTGCACCCCCCCATTCCCCCCCCCCCACGTTATCCTATGCCGACATGTGTTAAACATAAGAAAATGAAAAAGTTAGGAAAATTTTTCTGCTACCAAAAGTTTGAGCGCGGTGTAAGAGCAAATCGCCTACAACTCGCTGTAAAACCTAATTTGGACTAGGTGGAGTGCTAATATCTATACGACGTTATTTCCTGTATGGCTGCTGATTTTATAAGAATTTTCAAAGTTCGGGAAAAGCGGTTTTTGCTCAAAATCGCTCTGCAAATGTGTAGGTCGTTGAACGTTTTGTCCTGTCCTGAACTAACCCTTTGGTGTAGAAACTTCGCGTTTAGATATTAGCACAGTATATTGCTAGAGTTTTATTTTGCATATAATCAATCCCTGTTAGGGCTTTTCAGTAGCTCACAGTTTTGGTAGCAGAAATTTCATTTTTCTTCAAAAATCGTCATTTTTCGATAATTTCATGTTTGCTGCTTCATAAGTCAGTCAAATCTTAAGGTATCGCAATTAAATTTGACATGCTCATAGGTTGGCATAAAACCTACCTGTATGTTAAGTTTCATGCCAATAGCCTGTGTTTATCTCTGGTGACATACTACGATAGCATGGCGGACACCTATGGGCAAAAAATGTCAAATTTTCAACTTTTTCAAATATAGCCATATTTTATATCAAATGTAAGCTCTCGATGTCCTGAACATTTTATCTTCTTGCACCAAGCCTCTACAATGCAGTATGAGAAAGTTAGAGGGAGTTAAAGTTTGAAGCAAATGACAGCCGGAATAAGCTTTACCAAATCGTCCAAACGCCCTGTCTCGCTCGTTGCTTGGCTTGTCACTGCAATTTATGCGGTAATAAACACTTACAGGTAAAGGCTTTAAATTGATGTATTTGTCATGCCACAGTCTCTTGTCATCCTATGTGTACGCGACTTCGAAGCCCTCAGCGAGCATACTAACGTAAATACTAAATTGTAGGGATTTGAACTGCAATATCTCTAGACTGGATTGACCCTGGACTCTAAAAATTTGTCTTGTTTTTGGGCACATATGGGCGTATATAATACCCAAAAATGAGCGAAATCGGTGACTATAAAATTTGGTACCTGGCGACCCCCCCCCTTAATTGACAAACACTCAACAGTATCTCGCATGTCCCATCCTTGTACAAGTTTATCGGCCCATTAGCTAAGAAACTGGCAAGCAGACAGACAGATTATGTTACAGTTAAATAGGTGTAATTGGGGGGGGGGGGGTTTGGGGGCCAAATTGGCCGAAAAATTGGGTATTTTTAGGGTAAATTCCATAGTTTCACCGGAAATTTTGATTGGGGGAGGGAAGCTTCGAAAATTTGGCGGATGACTCCAGAAATGTGATGGGGAGTACCCCCCTCCAACTCCCCCAAAATTCCGACCTCAATTTTAAAAAATGGCATAAAAACGCAAAATTTTCTGTATTTTAACGCTTTTTTCGTCAGAAGACTTGTTTTTGTCGTTCTAGGCGTTTTCACACGGTTTTAAAGCGATTCTAAACCAAAATTTGAGGAAAATTTATCAAAAAATGACCATTTTTTGGAAAAATTTAGCTATTTTTTTGGTCCCAAAAAGTGCTGGGGGGGGGGGTTCGGGGCATAGTTTCCCTGGAAATTTTGGTTGGGGGGGGGCAAACTTCGAAAATTTTGTGGTCGATCCCCGAAAAGTGATGGGGAGTACCCCCCCTAACCCCCCCCAAAATTCGGACCTCAGAAAATTCAAAAAATTGCCTAAAAACGCAAAATTTTCTGTATTTTTACGCTTTTTTGTCAAAACAAGGCTTGTTTTTATCGTTTTAGGCGTTTTTACAGTTTTAAACCGATTTTAAGCCAAAATTTGAGAAAAAATTTTCAAAAAATGACCATTTTTTAGCAAAATTTAGCTAACTTTTTGGCCCAAAAAGCATAGGTGAACCAGGCTACAGTTTGTCCCCTGTGAGACCCCCCCCACGGAGAGGCCAGACCCCCCTACCCGACCTCAACTACTCCCCCCCCAAGCCGAGCTCAAACCCCCCTCCCCCCCTAAAATTGGGTCAAAACCAGGTAAAAAATGCAAAATTTTTGAAAAAAGTTTTTGCAATTTCTGAAAATTTTTGAAAAAAATTTGAAAAAATGGCTATAAATCACATATAAAGAGCTAAAGATGGTTATTTATAGCAATTAAAAGGTAATATACGCAATTATAAACCACAATCTGGGCTAATTTAGGCATATTTTAGCACAAATTTGTCAATTTTCAAGCCCTATTTTCGCATACGAAAACTATCAACAGAAGCTTTTGAGTATGTTTTATGTACTGTACATTGAAAAAGGAGCATTTTTAGCTAAAAAACTTGGGTACAGTTTAGGGGGGGTCCCCCTCCCCCAAATTTCGGATTTGGGTGGGGTCCCCCGAGCCAAATTTGGACCTTCTACTCCCCCCCCCCCAACCCAAACAGGTGGTACACCTATGCCAAAAAGTGCTGGGGGGGGGGGGGGGGGGGGGGGTAACCAAAAGTGGGGGAGGGATAGTCAAAAAATCTGGGAGGGGGTAAAGTTGGTCGAAAATTTTGGGGGGGGATACCCCCCCCCCCCAACCCCCCCCCCCCCCCCCCCCCTAGGGAAACTATGGTTCGGGGGGTTACCAAAAGTGGGGGAGGGAGAGTCAAAACATCTGGGAGGGGGGAAATTTGGTCGAAACTTTTGGGGGGGACCCCCCTCCAACCCCCCCCCTGGTGAAGGTGAAACTGGTAAATTCTGAAAAAATTTTCAATAAAGCACAAATTTTTGGCTTAAAGTGTTTATTATTGCGAGGAATACACGTTTTTAATGGTTTTATGGACTTTCTGGCTCAATATTGACCTTATTTTAGACTTAGAAACATGTTGCCAGTCAGTAGCTAGCGAGGTACAAAAAATTTTCAGGGGGGCGGTTTTGACAGAGGACATTTGAGGGGGGGGGGGGGTAAAATTCTCTAGTTTTGCGTAACATCGTTCTACACTGCGTATTGTACTGCAAGTTGTTCTATTCATTCAAAAGTACGTATTCTATGGTTCATGTTTTCGATTTACTACAACTGAAAGCGTGACACAAAGTCGCAAACGGTGGGTCTGGGGGGCGGAGACCCCAGAAGTTGAGAAAATTTTTAAATTTCGCCATTAAACGCTATTGAAACATTTAATTCTTTATAAATGATTTATCAATTGACTAACATTTTGTATATATATATATACACATTTATTTGCTATTTTCTGCGTTTACTGTCTTGTCCGAAAACTGAAACTATTAGGATGCTCCCATTAAGAACTGCCTATTCTGATCATATCGACCAATTATGCCAAGGCTGATGATGCTGGGAATAACGCAGATAACAGCAAAACTGCAAAGCAACTTATATATACAAACATTCGTTAGCTTGTTTAATGAAAAATAATAATTTGGATAAATGGCCGTAGGCGCGAAAATTTTTTACTGGTGTAAAAATGCATCAATGTTTGAGCTAATTTGAAGCATTAATGTATATATATATATGATTTGTGTGGGCGTAAAATTTTTCCTTTGCCCAATTTTTCAGGGGGGCAAAGCCATTATTTCGGGGAGGGCGGCCGCCCCCCCCCCGCCCCCCGCCCCCGTATCTACGCTAGTGTTGCCAATCAAGTTTTCGAGTTTAAAAACCCCTGTCTAATGTTAAAATTATATACTTCATGGTTGAATGTTTTTGGCATTATATAGTAATGGCTGAAAATGCGATTTTTGACATAAAAATAGATAACGTTTCTCGGGGAAGGTTTGGGTGGGGGGTCGTGCGGGATTTGGGGGCATAGTTTCACCGGAAATTTTGGTTGGGGGGGGTAAACGTCGAAAATTTAGTGGTCGACCCCCGAAATGTGATGGGGAGTACCCCCCCCAACCAAGGGCGTATCCAGGGGGAGGGTTTTGGGGGCTGAAACCCCCTCCTTTTGGGTTAACTTTTATGAATAATCCATTACAAAAAGTGCAAATTTTTGTCAAAACCCCCTCCTTTTCAGTAAATTTTAGTTAAAACCCCCTCCTTTTCAAAATCCTGGATACGCCCCTGCCCCCAACCCCCCCCAAAATTGGGACCTCAGAAAATTAAAAAAATGGCCTAAAAACGCAAAATTTCCTGTATTTTAACGCTTTTTTTGTCGAAACAAGGCTTGTTTTTATCGTTTTAGCCGTTTTTACACCGTTTTAAACCAATTTTAAGCCAAAATTTGAGAAAATTTTTTCAAAAAATGACCATTTTTTAGCAAAATT
This sequence comes from Trissonchulus latispiculum, assembly GCA_030248195.1. Lineage (NCBI taxonomy): Eukaryota > Metazoa > Nematoda > Enoplea > Enoplida > Ironidae > Trissonchulus > Trissonchulus latispiculum. The sequence goes on along the minus strand of JASAND010029083.1, from coordinate 38,186 downwards.
TAGCTAACTTTTTGACCCCAAAAAGTGCTGGTTGGTTCGGGGGGGGGTAACCAAAGTGGGGGGAGGGATTGTCCAAAAATCTGGGGGGGGCTAAAGTTGGGCCAAAATTGTGGGGAGGGGGAGTCAACAACAACAACAACAAGTCTTTTATTTGGCCCAAAAACAATCTATATATGCATACAATCATTTCAATCTACGTAATTACAGCACCTTACAATATCTATAATAGACATAAATACAAGTAACAAAAATGCTCCGCACAAAAGAGGATAATATGTGTGTGTTGGCTGTATCGTATATATATATCCTTTAAATATCCTTTAAATATATAATAAATATAAATAGGTATACGTATATATCCTTTAAATTCCGGTTGAAGAAGTAAAGACAAAAGTTTCATGGGCACGTGACGTTATTTGGCACAGCAAATATTGGTGGATGGTTCCATGTCAAAAGTTGCTCAGCTCACTTAGGGCTTTCATTTGATACCAAATTTGACCACTTTTGAAAATTTTTATTTTTGACCCAAAATCGCCTAAGACCCCACCCCTACCCCACCACAGCACTCTACAGCCACTTTGAGCACGCAGCTCTATGACAAAAGTTGCTCAGCTCGCTTAGGGCTTTCATTTGGTACCAAATTTTACCACTTTTGAAATCTTCATTTTTGACCGAAAATAGCCTAAGTCCCCACCCCACCCCACCACAGCACTCTACAGCCACTTTGAGCATGCAGTTCTATGACAAAAGTTGCTCAGCTCGCTTAGGGCTTTCATTTGGTACCAAATTTGACCACTTTTGAAAACTTTCATTTTTGACCGAAAATCGCCTAAGTCCCCACCCCACCCCACCACAGCACTCTACAGCCACTTTGAGCATGTAGTTCTATGACAAAAGTTGCTCAGCTTGCTTAGGGCTTTCATTTGGTACCAAATTTGACCACTTTTGAAAACTTTCATTTTTGACCGAAAATCGCCTAAGTCCCCACCCCACCCCACCACAGCACTCTACAGCCACTTTGAGCATGCAGTTCTATGACAAAAGTTGCTCAGCTCGCTTAGGGCCTTCATTTGGTACCAAATTTGACCACTTTTGAAAAATTTTATTTTCGACCACTTGACCCCCCACCCGACTGACCCTTCAAACGGCAAAGTGGAACCAGCCCAGCAAAATAGGTACGTCGGACGGCAAAACGGATACCGGGAATGAGCTGGGCACGCCAGAAAACCCCTATAGACAAAGTTTTGAGAGGCCAGGTAGAGCCTACTATGGACCTCCAGGAAGTGGTTTCCGACATGACCCTCCAGACGTCAAAGTGGAACCAGCACAGCAAGATGGATGAGTCCTACGGCAAAAAGGACACCGGGAATGAGCTGGGCGCACCAGAAAACCCCTATAGACAAAGTTTTGAGAGGCCAGGTAAAGCCTACTATGGACCTCCAGGAAGCGGTTTCCGACTTGACCCTCCCGACGGCAAAGTGGAACCAGCCCAGCAAGATGAATGGGTCTGACGGTAAAACTGACTGCGGGAATCGATTCCCCGTGCCAGAAAACCATTGTATGGAAGATTTGAGCGTTCAAAGTTAAATAGATACCGAGAAATTTCGATTTTTCATTTTTCGAATTTTCGCCATCTTTGACGGGCCACTGTGGTCGCTAGGGAAGTGATAGAGAAACGCAACCTGGACCGTTAGTTAGTTCAATATATGTAATTTCTGAATGTAAAAAGAAATCAGCTCCAGCTCGTAACGTTCGACCTGAGCGACGACCACAAAAATGGTCACTTTTCGCTATGAGCCGACTTTGCGGCGCCACTGCGGCGCTGTGGCGCAGCTGCGGCGCAAAAAAAGTAGTGATTCTTAAATTCTTTAGAGGGTACTACTAGACCCCATAGCCCTTTAGGTTGGCCCACCGCTGCAGATCACGTGAAAGCGGCGAACATTATGTACAATACAACCATCAAATAGGAGAAACCGGAAAAAAAAACATCGCCGCCATAACCGGTCCGGGGCGCAACTTTTTAACGGTAAGTGATACGGGGCTGAAACTTCACAGACATACTAAACTCGATGTGCTCTACAATTTGCGCATGAAATCTGCGCAGGATCTGCGCAGGATTTTGCGCAGCTTCTGCGCAGCTTATTTTACACTGTCTCCAGCCACTTTTCACACATATTATAGGGGTCGCTGCCGCGACCCCTATGACAACATGGCCAAAAAGGAGACATGCAAAATAGCAAGCACCTACTAAAGTCCCCCCAAATCCCCCCCTGGTGAAACTATGTTTGGGGGGTCTAAAAAGGGCCCCCCCCCAACGCAAATCCCCGTTACACCTATGGTTACAGTATATAGACAATTATATATACATCATGTATATAGGTGTAAGCAGAGTTTCACCAGAAATTTTGGTTGGGGGGGGGTAAAAAATTTCGGAAATTTAGTGGTCGACCCCCGAAATGTGATTGGGAGTATATATATACCCCCCCCCCCCCGAACCCCCCCCCCCAAAATTCGGACCTCAGAAAGTTCAAACAGTGGCCTAAAAACGCAAAATTTTCTGTATTTTAACTAGAGATGCACCGGGGCCGGGACCGAGACCTCATCGTGGCCCCGGCCGGGGCCGGGGCCGGGGCCACCTTGGCCCCGGTACCGGGGACGGGGCCGGATCCGGGGCCTAGAAATTGGGGGTCCAAATCGAAAATTTTCAAAAATTGTCTTAAAACTTTAAATTTTGCAATAATTTTTTATATACAAACGTTACTATCGTTGTTTTCATTCATATCAGCGCGAAAACAAACGGTTTGTAACACTTTTTGACTGTCGAAAATTCAAAATTTTTGTCAAAAAATGTCAAAAATTTACAAAATTTTGCTAATTTTTGGCCCCGGTCGGTAACGGGGCCTGACCACCGGTGCCGGGGCCTGACTACCGGGGTCGGGGCCAGGCCCCGGTGCATCCCTAATTTTAACGCTTTTTTGTCGAAACAAGGCTTGTTTTTATCGTTTTAGGCGTTTTTAAACTGTTTAAATCCAATTTTAAGCCAAAATTTGAGAAACTTTTTACACAAAAATGACCATTTTTTAGCAAAATTTAGCTAACTTTTTATCCCCAAAAAGTGCTGGGGGGGTTAGGGGGTAACCAAAAGGGGGAGAGATAGTCCAAAAATCCGGGGGGGGGGTAAAGTTGGTCGGAAATTTGGGGGGGGGGTTACCATAGGTGTAACGGGGATTTGGGTTTTGGGAGGCATTGTTTTTTGGCAAATTTTGGGGGCGGGCCCCCTTTTTAGACCTCTCCCAAACCCTCCCCCCAAGACCCCCCCCAAACCTCCCCCAAAAAATTTTTCAATTTTTATGCCAAAAATCGCATTTTCAGCCATTGCTAATGCCAAAAAACATTCAGCCATTAACTACTTTTAACACTAGACAGGGCCTTTAAACTCGAAAACTTGATTGCCAGCATGTTTCTAACTCCAAAATAGGGTCAATATTGAGTCAGAAAGTCCATAAAACTTCTGAAAACGTGTATTTCACGCAATAATGAACACTTTAAATAATGAACACTTCCAGTTGGGGGGGGGCGGGGGCCCCCAAAAATTTTTGGGGGTGGATTGTAAAAATGGCTGGGGGGGTTACCCCCCCCCCCCCAAACCTCCCCCCAATTACACCTATGGGGGTAACCAAAAGGGGGAGGGATAGTCCAAAAATCCGGGGGGTAAAGTTGGTCGGAAATTTGGGGGTGTCATAGGTGTATAGTCAAGCGGGAAAAAACCCACATTTCAGATTTTTGGCCAGAACTTTTTAATGGTTTGACATATCGAAATGCTGATTATACAGGTAGCTAGGCCTAGTCTTAAGCTTTCTTATGAGCTATAGAACACCTCTCTAGGGTGTGCCGTTAGCGAGAAAAATTGTCCCAAACTGGCGGGAAAAAACCCAATGCGGGAAAAACCCATATGCGGGAAAAAACCCACCCAAAAAAATTTTTGGCAAGTTGCCAGGAGCATTTCTAACTATCCCAAATAAAAGAGCGGGTTGTTTTTAGTACAACTGGATCAAAATATATTAGTTTTTGTACAAAAATTGAGGTCATATGGTCATTTGAAAATGTTGTATCTTTAACACATAAACATATATACCTAGGCAAATTTTGGAAATTTTTAAAAATTGTTTATTTTCGGCAGTTTAAGCATCCTATCGTGTAGAAAACGTGTTGTTCTTGTATTTAGAGCCAAACTAGACCCATTTTAAGGCAAAACTAAGTATTTTTGGTCAAAATTGAAATTTTGGCTTGAAATGGCACCGTGTCCGATTTAGACCCCTGGACCACACATAACAGTACGAATCCAGGTAAAACCTATACCAATTTAATCTATAGGCTCTATTAAACAAATGTATGTATTGGTTTGACCTTTCCGGTCAATGGTTAGAAAAAATTAATTTTGAAAAGTGGGTTTTTTCCCGCCGTCAGTTTTTTTCCCGCCAACTCCAGGTCACCCCCAGGTCGCACCGGAGGGGTCAGAGCAGTGTGACATATATCATCATGAAGCGCAACAGATGCCCTACAGGTAGATATATATAATCCGCTTTGGTCTAAGTCTTTCCAGTAGCTCAGGGTGGCCCGGCAAAGTTTGCCAAATTTCGGCACTTGGTCGGACCAAAATTTCCAAAAATTTCAAAGTCCCAAAAATTTGCAGGGAAGCAGTGGGAGCTACCATAGTACACCCTCCAGTTTTATTTTGGATGCTCTTCAAGATAGGCTATTAAAATCCTAGATAGCTCATACCAGTAAGCCCACACTGGGGGTGGGTTTTTTCCCCGCATTGGCGAGTGGGTTTTTTTCCCGCTTGACTATAATTCAGGGTTTTTTTTGAAAACCGGACATGTTCCAAAATTGTTCTTTCTTAAAAAATTTTGTTCTTTTTTAAGTGAAATTGTTCTTTTTTCCAAAAATTTCGTAAAAAATAAAAAATGTAATAAAAATTTAAATAATTTAAAATTTTGAACGGCTTGCTACAACAATTTATTATAATTAAGTACGTGTATATGAACGCTCACACTTCACGAATAAACAAATTTTATAAAAACCTTCTTGGCTTGCTTATATGTATATATAAAATTTGGAGAAATTAAAGAAACGCAATTTTAAGATTTAAAGATCTTGCTTTTGCCTCTATTCTTTTTTGAAAACGGGAGAACATAAAATTGGCTACAAATCTTCAATTTATCTCACACAAGAACTCTCTGAAGAATATCCCCTGCTAACATTTGTGTATATATGCACCTGTGCCTGTCTTTGTTTGCAGTATATAGCAAGTCGAAGGAGACAGGCACAATAGACCCAATGACATAAAGCGTTACAGTTTGAAGCAAGAACATAATTGTAAACTAGTGCAGGCAGACATGAACAAACTGGGGGGTCTGGGGGGGAGCCGCCCAGAAGTTGAAGAACTTTTTTGAAATTTTGCTTTTTCGGCTAAGGAAAATATTAATTTTGTGTTCTTTTTCGACTTCTAATTTTTCTCTGTTCTTTTATTGTTCTTTTTTAAAAAATTTTGTTCTTTCTGGAAAAAATGTGTTCCAAAGAACACTTTTTGGAACAAAAAAACTCTGCTATAATTGGGGGGGTTTGGGTGGGGTTAGACCCCCCAGCCATTTTTCCACCCCCTCCCCCCCGAAATTTTTGGGGGTCCCCGGCCCCCACCCCAACTGGGGGGGGGGGAGGTAGTCGCGCCAAAGGCGCGAAAACTGGCGAAAATTTGGGCATCTTTGGGGTAACGTTTGCACAATTTTACAAAAAAGTCCAAATTTTTGGCTTAACGTGTTTATTATCGCGAGAAATACACGTTTATAACGGTTTTATGGACTTCTAAACTCAATATTGAACTTATTGTGGACTCAGAAACATGTTGGCAATCAAGTTTTCGAGTTTAAAAGCACTGTCTAATGTCAAAATTATGTGGCGGTGCGATAGCGCCCCTGCATATGGGTATAAAGGCGTCTGCGCGGCCCTCTGGAGACCGTGTTGGCCTGGTGCCAGCTAATTAGAGGTCCGGGAGGGATAAAAATGTTACCATCTTCGTAAAGTACGTACTCTAGTAGTACTACAATTACCACCATACTTTTGGTTAAAATTCAGAACTTCGATATTTTGCACTAGGCGAGAGTTATATACCGTGCGGTTGTTTTTTTCGTCTCGGTTAATACGTAACGCTTATTGGAAGTGCATTTTCTAGCGAAGTGTTGGAACGATGTGGGCATTTTGGTCCAATGCTACTATGATGTGTTGGTAGACAGTATCCCCCCATGCTACCAAACGAAGGTCATTTTGGCACTCGGCCAATTTTGGCTCTGTGCCAAGGCCCCAAAGTCGGACTTTCGCTATTTTTGCACTTCTGTTGAAATCAACTTTTTTTCACAAGCTAGCAGCTAGATCGCTTTGGTTTATTTTATTTGAATATTTCGGGCTATGCGCACAAAGTAACGAGGGGGATTTTTTAATTTCCCTCTGCAGCTTTCAGGAGATAGGCCCAAACTTCGCTTTTTTTGGCCTGTTTTGGCGAAAAGTTTCTAAGTCCCACTTTTACTAAAAATAGCATAAAAGTCACCTGTGTTTTTTTCGTCCGAAGTTTTTGCGGTCCGTGGCGCAGTGCCCCAAAATTTTTTGCGTAATTTGGAAAAAAATTGCGCGACGCCTGTTTTCGCTAAAAAAACGATTTTTGCGTTATTTTATACTTAATTTATATAACGTTTTAAAGCATTTTAAATGCTTAATTTATCTTTTTGTCACGCCAGAGAGGAGCCTTAGAAAATTTTACGCAGTTTTTAGCGCGAAAGTGCGTGAATAGAATATAAATATGAATTATTTATCAGCAGGAATTTGTTGAAAATTGGACTTCGGAACTGTGAGTGTGTTTTCGCAAGAAATTTGTCTTGACATCTGAAAAACATTTTTCGCGATTTCACTATCTTGTTTTCGACATAAATAAGTAAACCTATTTTGATTATTTAACATTATATATAATATATAATATACGTATGTCGTCTTGACGACATTAAAGAAAGATCAGAGACGAATACGCTAAAGAAAGAACGATATATAATGTTAATGCTGGGAACGAAATAAGAACAATTACGTAGATGCGCCGAAGGCGCAAAAATTTTTCAAAAATGTCTTTTGTAGTTCAAAACTTTTCAAAACTTTGCGGTAGCCCCCAGTAAATATTAGGAGAATTTTAAAATTTTTGACTCCAAATCGCATTTTTTAAGCATATTTTGGTTCAAAAATTTTTGCGTACGGTGGCGCAACGGCACAAAATTTTTTGCGTATTTCAGAAAAAAATTGCGTAATTTCGCAGTTTGTGGCGCAAAAAAACCCCAGAAAGTCACTAAAAATATATAGCGTTTTTCGGCCTTGGGGTGGTACCAATATCATAGGGGTCGCGGTAGCGACCCCTATAATATGAGTGAAAATGGTCGAATGACCGTGTAAAACAAGGCTGCGCAGAAGCTGCGCAGATTATGTGCGCAAAAAATTGTACGTGTCGAGTTTGGTATGTTCCTGAAGTTTCATCCCCGTACCACTTTCCGTTAAAAAGTTATGCCAAAAATCGCTTACGAGAGTGATGTTTTTTTCCGGTTCTCCGCTTTGACGTTTGGTAAGGGGGTTTTGTAGCTTTAATAACAACAGATAGAAAAATTTTTGCCTATGAAAACCATATATACTCTTGGAGTACGCAACAAAAATAAGCCGATAGGCTAGTTTTTATGCCTCCCAGAGCCGGAAAAAATTTTTGGTGGGGGGGGGCAAAGTCGGCCAAAACGCTAAAATGGCCAAAAAGTATGCTTCAAAGGCGCCGTAATAAGTCAGACTGGGCTATATATGGGGCAATACTACCTATATGGCTGAATAGGACACATATCAGGGTCGTTCAATTGCTATATGATTTTCCGGCCCTGAGCGTAATTTTTGGGTACTGGCCTGCCAAAGTTTGTGAATTTCGGGTCCAACTTTGAACTTAGTTTTTTCGCTTATTTTTCGACCTGGAAGGCTCAAATCTTGCGTGCAAAGGTTTTTGCGGACGGATAATCGATTCCCGCTATCAGGTTTGCTGCCCGACTGATCCAAGTTCCTGGGCTGGTTCCACTTTGCCGTCTGGAGGGTCATGTCGGCAACCGCTACCTGGAGGCCCATACTAGGCTCTACTTGGCCTCTCAAAACTTTCTCTATAGGGGTTTTCTGGTGCGCCCAGCTCATTTCCGGTGTCCGTTTTGCCGTCCGACTCATACATCTTGCTGGGCTGGTTCCACTTTGCCGTCTGGAGGGTCATGTCGGCAACCGTTTCCTGGAGGTCCATACTAGGCTCTACTTGGCCTCTCAAAACTTTCTTTATAGGGGTTTTCTGGTGCGCCCAGCTCATTTCCGGTGTCCGTTTTGCTGTACAACGCACCCATTTTGCTGGGCTGGCTCCACTTGACCGTCTGAGGGGTCAGGTCGGTAAGGGGTTTTAACCCATTTGATTCAGAGCAACTACTTTGGTTTGTGATATCACCGAATTGCCTGATCGGTGATTGATCTGATCCTGATTTCACCTTACCCTTTCCCACATTATCTCCAGTGTGAGGATCCTGTTCGGTCCCCCTGGCCTCCTGATTGTATGCCTCCGTCATCTCCCCATAAAGTACCATAATGATCTGCTCTAGCTTTTGTGGTGCAGATATTGCCGAGATGGATCATATTGTAACTTGTTATTCCTGTGCCAAAGCTTTTCATGCCTCCTGCATTGGCCTAAATACCCAGCTCTACAGAAGCCTTGAGAAAATGGTTAAGCTCAATGTCGTCTGGCTCTGCGATGGTTGCCTCCAGTCCTGTAGTAAATCAACCAGCAATCGGGTATCGATATCTACCGTGTCCAGTCAAACCGTTCTTTCTCCCTCTATCGACGAAGAAACCCAAGTCGAGTCGCCTCCTCTCCCTAGCTCTTGTTCACTTCCCGGCCATCAGAATGATAAGTCACCTGCCTGCGTCATCCGCGTAATCACTTTCTCTGGTCAGGCTGACCCTCTGTCTTGTTTCTTTGTGTTCGATTTTGAATTCGATGGCAAGCTGTTCAAATCTGCTGAACACGCCTTCCAGTATAACAGACTCATGTTCTATGGTTATGAGGACATCGCTAAAAAGGTCCTTAGTGCTCCCAACCCGGTTACGGCAAAAAAGCATGGTAAAGCCTGCCGTAATTCCCCCTGCCGCGACATGGCATACGAACTCTTACTGATGAAGGACATTCAGAAGGCCAAGCTGGAACAGTGCGCCTCCTTTCGAGAAGCACTGCGTGCATCGGGTGACGGTGTTTTAGCCCATTCTACGTATCCCAGCCAAAATGCTTATTGGACAACGGGCCTCCACAAAGACACCCCACTGGCCTCTGCCACTTTTCCTGGCCAAAATATGCTTGGAAACATTTTAATGGAGCTTCGACCTTGGGTGGGCCCTGAAGACTCTTACACCACGGTCTACGATATTGTCGACATGGGTTCCGTGGTTCAAGTAGTCAGGGATGGAGAGTTGCCTATTGAGTCCACGGCCAAGAAATTCGTCCATCATGGAAATCGTACAGACCGCCTGCGCGGTTCCTGCCCTGGACAGTCTGTCCCCTTGTGTTTTCACTGTGGCGTTAAAGGTCACGTTACTCGAAATTGCCGGATGGTGCGGCATGGAGTGGTAGTTTGTTATCATTGCCACGCGTCAGGTCACAAAAGGCGCTACTGTCCCTTTGCTACTGGCGACCATTCTTTTCCTGCCCAAACGTATCCGATTGGAAACCGGCTTGTACGCGCTCAAAGTCCCCTCCTACCAAATCCCCCTGGTCAGTATTTGACCTATGCTCAGGCACTATCCTCAAATTTAAACCGGCCAAATCACTACCCAGTGCAATGAAGCTCAGGCCACGATAGGATGGCCGATACTGCCCGAGCTGAACAGGTACCCGCCAGTCTTCACACCAGAACTCATGTAATCAGTACTGATACTACTACTACTACTGCTACTGCTACAGCCAATACTACAGCCTCTGCTCTGGTCTACGACGTCAATGCTGCTACTGGTGTAGCTTCCAGTATGCCTAGAACCTCATCGGGAAACTCTGCTGTTTATTCTGACGCTGGCACAAGTCTTAAGGTAGTCTTTTGTAATGTGCGAAGTATTTGTAACAAATTTATCCAATTTCATTTTGAAGTTTGTATGCAACAAAATTTCCCGGAAGTTATTTGCTTAAACGAAACATGGCTAAATGAAAACCACCCCAATAGTTTATTTCTGTGTAACAATGAATATAATATTTACAGAAGGGATAGGGAAGGGGCGGCGCGGGGGGGTGGAGTAGCTATTTTGGTTAAGAATGTCTTGCCCAGCAGAGAAATAAAAATACCAGAATTAACTTCTATAGAGGGCATGGCAGTTGAAATTAGTGGACCAGGTAATAAAAAATATATATTTAGTACTTTCTATAGGCCCACTGTGACTGATACGAACTGTTTATCCAGTCTGGAGAATTGTATAGCATTTTTGCTGCGGAGGGGGGATCCTGTAATTGTTACGGGCGATCTAAATTTGCCAGGAATTGATTGGACTATTCCACAAGCACCTTCTGCATTCAAGCAAAATGAGTTTATGAACTGTTTTTTGGAAAATGGCTTCACTCAAAAAGTTCTTGAACCGACAAGAGGCCATTCCACTTTAGATTTAGTTTTCGAAAGCTGTCCCAATTTAATCTCTGAAGTCATAATAAGTCCCCCTGTGGCCAACAGTGATCATTGTTCTGTTAGCTTTAATGTTGATGTGAAAGCACCTGAAGCAATTATCAATTCGTACTTCTGTTGGGACCAAGCTGACCATATTGGGATGATGGCAACCCTCGAAATGCAAAATTGGGGAAACTTGTTTGCTCCTTTTTCTTCTGTAAACGACAAATGGCGTGTTTTCAAAGAAATTTGCCTGCAGACTATCGACAAATATGTACCTAGAAAGGTTATCGGTTCTAAACCGAAGCGTAACTTTCCAAAACTGATTCGCCGCCTCTTGGCAAAAAAGAAGCGACTTCATAAAAAACTCCGAAATTTTCCGAACATTGAAAATAAAAGTCGTTTCGAAGAAATCTCAGCAAAATGCAGTGCCGAAATTAAGTCCTTTTACTTCAAAAATGAGCTTAAATTTGTGAGAACTCCCTCAAACCGGTGCTTCTACTCGTACGTTAAACGTAAATTGAATTCGAAAGAAAATATACCTGTGTTAGTTGACGAAAATACGCTCGCAGACGGCGATAAAGAAAAAGCAACCCTTCTGAATCGCCAATTTCAGTCTGTGTTTGTGCGAGATAATGGCGATACTCCTAATGTACCGGAAAAAACTTTTGACCTAACTTTAGAAAATGTCTTATTTACCACCACATCCATTCAAAAAGCTATCAGCACTTTCCAACTGGATTCTGCTGCAGGCCCAGACAACATTCCTGCTCGCTTTCTGAAAATGTTCAAAATCCAGATTAGTCGTCCCCTTCAGATAATTTTTCAGCAGTCTCTTGAGGAAGGAACATTACCTGATGACTGGGGCTTAGCTCACGTTATCCCTATCTACAAGGGGAAAGGCTCAAGGTCTGCTCCAGAAAATTATAGGCCAATTTCCTTAACATGTATTTGTTGCAAAATCATGGAAAAGGTTTTAAAGGCTTTTCTTCTAGATCACCTTGAAAGAAATAAACTTATTACGAAAGAACAACATGGTTTTATGTCCAGAAGGTCCACACAAACCCAGCTGCTTGAATGTATTAATTCGTGGACAGCAAGCCAAGATGTAAGAAATGCTGTTAAAGTACTTTATTTAGATATAAGCAAAGCTTTCGATTCTGTTAGCCATGCTAAGTTAATCTGCAAACTTAGATCATATGGAATTAGGGGGCGAATTTTAAAGTGGGTACGCTCATTTTTAAGTGGACGATTTCAGTATGTGAAAGTCAATAATGCGTTATCAGATGTTGCGGAGGTTCTGAGTGGGGTACCACAGGGCAGTGTGCTTGGGCCCGTTTTATTCTTAATTTATATAAATGATCTTCCCGATGTTGTTACTTGTTCGAATGTGAAAATCTTTGCAGATGATACAAAAATTTATTTTTCTGGGAATTCTGAAAATGACTTTGGGAGGTTCAGCGAAGATTGTAAAAATGTTTTTGACTGGGCCTCAAAAAACCAACTGTCTATTGCTTTCAATAAAAGTATGCTACTTGAGATTGGCGCTCCCTATCTCACAGGAGCATTTGAGATCAATGGCAACCTAATTCCTAAATCTAAAAGTGTCAAAGACTTAGGGGTTTACGTTACCCCGGATTTAAAATTCACAACACACTGCGACAAAATTTGCGCCAAGGCCTATCAAAAAGTTGGCCTTATTTTTAGGACATTTTACTGCAGAGATGTAAAATTTCTAGCTGCCATGTTTACTCTTTACGTAAGACCGATACTTGAGTATAACTCGTGTGTCTGGTCTCCTTACCTTAAACAAGATGTGAACAAACTTGAGGCAGTTCAAAGACGTTTTACTAAAAGAATCCCTCAGTTAGCTCATCTTCCGTACAAGGATCGACTAAGACTCGCTGGCCTTGAATTACTTGAAGCTCGCAGGATTAAAGCTGACTTAGTGCAAGCATATAAAATCATATATGAACTAGATAATGTAAATTCAGCGGAATTTTTCACTTACTCTACAGATTCTGGTACAAGAGGGCATGCTCTAAAACTGCAGACCTCTAAGCATCGGCTTAACTGTAGAAAGCACTTTTTCGCAAATAGAGTGATACCTTTTTGGAACCAATTGGACTCTGATTTTATCTCTTCCAGCACTGTAAACGTATTCAAGCATAAGTTGGCGTCATTAGATTTAAATAGTTACCTAAATTACAATGACGCTTAGTTAGTATGTACGCACCGTATATGTATGTGTACTATGTATAATGTATATTTATATTGTTCTTGATAAGTTGTTAGTTGTTTTCTGAATTCTGACATGTGTTGCTACTGATTATGTCCATTTGAATATGAATATATGAGTATATATATATACGTATACGTTAATTTCAGCTAGAGCAATATTGTATTTTGTTGTGGGCCTTGTATCTTTCTGCATGTGTTCACTTTGGCTGTTATATATATAATGACTATGCTGAGCCAATAAACTCTGTTGTTGTTGTTGTTGTACCCCACACCCCGTGGACCAAACATCAACCCCCCCCGGCTCCCCTCCACAAAATCCAAACCCCAACACCCATCAGCCTCGCCACAAACAAACGCATGTTCCTTTTTTTTTGCTCTTCACACAAGCAAAAAAAGAACCACAAAGCAACGCATTCCCACCCACCATCCCCCAATACCAAATCCTAAACTAGTATAAAGCCAACGCACAAGCCTGCCTCCCCCCCCTCCAGCCACCCCCACACACACCACAAAAAAAAACAAAAAAAAACACAAAAAATAAAATTAATAAACAAAACACACAAAACGAACCCCCGACACCCATCCAACAGCTGCCCCAACCCCCCACCCCCCCCCACCCACCCCCCCCACCCCACCCACCCCCACCCCCCCCCTTCCCCCCCGCCCCCGCCCCGCACCGTCCCCTTTTAATCGCCACGTTTTTGAACATTTTAAAAAAACCTTTTCTGCTATTTATATGAAAACAAACACGACAAATATTATAATAGCATACACCACTATCAGCCTCGTGTAGACACACTCTTATATGTTGCCGCTTCATCTTTTTTTCCTTAATTTACAACCTCAACGCCACTCATATGCATTTTACAGGCTAGTTTCCGTGTTTGTACAACCTGCCTGAGAGTACTCATATGTATTTTACATGCGACGAAGGAGCATTTTTGGTTCTTGTATAGTAAATCGGGATCGCTGAAAACAATGAGCATACTGCCGATACCGCCCGAAGTGACCACTGGTCAGCATGGCTCCCGTGGTTCCTCGCCCAGGGTCAAAGTTGGGAAAACTCACTATCAACAGCGTTTTTCGGCGTTTTTGTTGGAGGCATATAGAGTAAACCGACTACGCTAGTTTCAATGGGCATATTACCGAAACCGATGGAAGTAACCGGTGGTGTGTCTGGTGGGGGGTGGTCACAAATGAAAGTATTCAAATGTGGTCAAGTTTGGTATCACTTTCACTTTTCTGCCCAACCTGTGGCACTGTTTAAGCTCCTTATATCAATTATCTCAGTGTTAGAAAGGGACCCTTTAAAATGACAGAAGGACAAGTAATAAAAATGCTCCTCTGGAGCATGAAAAACTAATATGGGTGATGGTGAGGTTGCAAAATCAATTTAGGACTAGTCTTAATAATGCTTAATACTGGGCTTATTCTAGTGGGGGGGGTGGGGGGGGGCCCCCATAAACACCCTACCCCCCCCCAAAAATCGTTCCCCCCCCAAAAATCGCCCCCCCCAAAAAAAGTGGGTGCCCCTTTTGGTACCAACTTTTGCCCTGAAAAAATCGCTCAGAAGGCCAAATTTTCAAAAATTTTCCGGCTTCGCCGGAGATTTTTACTCAATTTTTGCCCTTTTCAACACTAAATCTGCTTATTTTTGCTATGAAAATCAACTTTTATAGTATATGCCAGAAAAATAGCGCTAGTTTTAGCATATTTTTCTAAAAATTTTCGCCCCCCCCCCCGAACAATTCCTTGCCCCTCGGACTTTTGGGGGGGCCCCCCCCCAAGAAGCCCCCCCCCCCAAGAAAAAATCCCTAGAATAAGCCCAGTAATATGGGGGCTAGGTTCAAAAACAGAAGAGGGCTAGGTTGTGAGCGAACTAATATGGGCACAGCTTCGCCGAACAACCCATATTCGCGGACTTTCACGCTGACTTTATTGATTGTCGCATACAGAGCGAACAATGCCAACTGTCAAGTCTTGGAGAAAATTGGTTTAAACGTTCAAAAAATCGTTGAAGATGTTGTTTGTAAATGCTGTAAATTATTTGTGCACTATAAAGTATATAAATCGAAATATTGGTACGTATGCATGTATAATTTCGCAATCCGCGATATGGGTTGTTCGGCGAAGCTGTGCCCATATTAATTCGCTCCCAGCCTAGTCCTCTTCTGTTTTTGACCCTAGCCCCAATATTAAGCATTTTTAAGTCTAGTCCTATCTAGATTTGGCAACCTCACCATCACCCATATTACTTTTTCATGCTCCAGAGGAGCATTTTTATTACTTGTTACTTTATAGTTGAATGTTGTTTGGCATTAGCAATGGCTGAAAATGCGATTTTTGACATAAAAATGTAAAAAATTTTTGTGGGAGGTTTGGGGGGGGGGGTCGTGGAGGGGGTTTGGGGAGGTCTAAAAAGGGCCCCCCAAAATTCTGGGTGAGGGGGCCCCCACCCCAAATCCCCGTTACACCTATAAGGGGATACCCCCTCCCCCAACCCCCCCCCCCTGGCGAAACTTATGAGTGTAAGATTAGGGAGGGGGGGTTGGGTTTTTGTTATAATGATACCCCAAATCTCCTTTACACCTCGAGGTGAGGTGTGTTGAAATGTCTAAAAAGTTCGCAAATTTGTGGAATGAGCTTAAACCGGAATTCGAATCCAATGTGTGCAACTTCCAACGCACAAGTGCATTGCACACTGCAAGTGGAGCGAGACAACTCTCAAGTCTCCCACCGCAATGTACACGAACAATTAAAGAAAGTTGCACATCACTAGGCGCCCGAACATATCGGGCACCCGGTGGGACTCGAACCCACGGTCTCCTGCTTAACACGCAGACGCTAACCAACTGAGCCACGGGAGCTTCAGTGGAATGAGCTTAAACCGGAATTCGAATCCAATGTGTGCAACTTCCAACGCACAAGTGCATTGCACACTGCACGTGGATGACTACAAACTATAAGTATATATGAGACCCCTGGGCCAAATAGAAAGTTTTCAAAGTTTACCTCCCAGAACCACCGCCAAAAGCTAAGGGTCATATCGGAATTTCCAAACTTCTCTTGCTAGCGTGGAGAGACTCCTGGCTCCGATGCTTTGCATGTGGGTTTGTATTGGCCCCAAGTATTAACACACAAAATACCATATCCCCTGCTGCATTAGGGCTCCACCAGCTGACCATATATTACCCCCAAAATTTCGCCACTGTTTGGGTAAAAACATGGTCAGAACCCAGCAAAAAATTTTTCTGAGGGTTTTAATGCGTTTAGAACGCTTAAAAAGCACCGATTACGTCTAAAAATTTTTAAATTAGTCAAAACCGACCATTTTTGAATATTTTTCAAAAATGGCTATTTTGCTTATGAAACCTGATTGGTTGATGTTGTACAAATTTTTGAACTTTTCAAATCGATAGAAATTGTAACCAATTCATTATAACTGGTTTTTTGGCTAAATATACTGAATTTGGTGCACTCTTTCACCTGGAAGCATCAAGTCTACTCCAGCGCCAATATTTTGGGATGATTTTTTATATCACAAGCCATTTTTTACCATTTGGTCGGGTAAAAATCACCGATTTTTTTATTAATCTGAGAACCTGTGGTGCTAGGAAAGACACCTGAATCGATAGAGGACACTTACACGCGAAACCGCTTCCAGATTGGCCAACATTTACGAAAGTTAGAGGCTTAACTCGAAAACCGTTTTTTATCCCGGGTCTGACTATATATATGCGGATATTTTGTTTTTGTAGTTAACTTTTTCGTTCTATTCAGTGATATGCCGTGACCGCAAAGCCTGTGTACGTATTGTTGACCTTTCTGGGTCAATCGGTCAACTGGTGAGATGAACATTCTGTTAATGAAATATTACATTACATGGCTTTCTGTTATGGCAAAGTGATTTATCGTTTGGATGTTTGGATCCAATTGTGTAGGTGAGTTTCCTAGAATGTAGAATTGCGGAATGCCGTCAAAATTAGTAGAGTTAAGCTCTGTACAAATGTATTTTTGGGTTTTAGTGGTAGTATGTCAAGCCTAGGTTTACTTACTGGGGGCCACTCTTCGGCCCCACGTCTCAGCCCCACCCCAGTTTTTTGGGCTTCCCCCACTCACTATAACGTGCCCAGAAAATGCCAAATTTTTAGGATTTTTGGTCAAAAATTTTTTATCTCCGCCGGTTTTTTGGTCAAAAATTGTCTATTTTGGTACTCAAACTCAATTTAGGCACTTTTTAGCATAGTTATAGCAGTATATATATATACGTATATGTAGAAAACAGGCTATTTTTTACTATATTTTTGGTATTTTTAGACTTTTATCCCCCCACTTTTCGACCTCCCCCCTCCGCTAGTGGGGGGGGGGTCCCTCTACCACTAGCGTAGCCAGAAAAAAATTTCGGGAGGGGGAATGCAAAATTTTTCCGGGGGGTCTGGGGGGGGGGCGGAGCCCCCCAGAAGCTGAGAAATTTTTCTATTTTGTGACCTTCGTGGAATTTTTACAGAGCATTCGTTGAAATTACAATAATATTTAAGGCGCAGTGCTTGTTCATGTACCTAAATAATGCAGAAAGTGGTCAAAGCAGACCAAATAGGGTAATTGGTACTCATTTTTTAGTGCGAAATACGTATTATAATGGTATAATACACATATTTCGCGCCGACGGCGCGAACATTTTTTGAAAAATAGGCGTTTACACACGTGGCCGGTAAAAATTCCTGGGGGGCAACACAATTTCGGGGGGGGGAATTCCCCCCATTCCCCCCCCCTGGCTACGCGCCTGCCCTCTACTCTCCTCACCCCCTTTTTCGCCTAAAATAAACCCGGCATCCTACGTCTTAGGATCATTTTCGGCTCACAAAGCTGGTTTAACATAATTTTAGTCGTCGTGTATATGTGTTCCTTATTCGGTGCAGAAAGTTGGTTTCTGTCATTTTCCGCTCCTACAGAAGCCCAGATGTATACCATGCAGCTAGTATTTTACAATCGAAGCAGAGCTTTTAGACTGAATTAAACTCTGACCTTTCTGTTTGAAGATACGTATATAGGATACTCATATCTCTCTCTGCGTTTGTATTGAGGTGGTCTTGCTGCATATGCATACTGCAGCCGTTTGTTCAGCCACCAGGTTATTATCGTGGTGGCTCTTGCAAAAAACGGAGCAAAGCTATGATGCCATTTTATTAAATCGCGCCGCCTTGTTCTTAGGATTTTGGTTGTCTGATTGACAGAACTCATAATGGTTAGTCACAAGTTATCAAGCTGAACTTCGAGATTATTTATATACCTAGGAATATATTTATTTTCTTTGTGTTTATTTTTAGATCCATACGTTGTGTATAGTACTGATTATTCTGTATCAACCTTTTGCTGGATCAACGATATCTTTATATGATCATCACCGATCTCGATCCGGTGAAGTTTATTGGTCTGGATCGTTTGCTGTCATCTGGGGACGGTTGTGCTTCCTTTTCATCCTTCGGTAAGACTCTTAGTCGGAGATTTCGGGATCTACGTAAGTCTAGTGAATCGTAAATAGGATCATTTGACTGTGATTAGAACCATACGTATACAATATCAGATATAGGCTAATGTCGGATCCATATTTTGGTTTGGGAAATGGTTTTTGAAGAACTTATTGTTCGGCTACGTTTCAAGCCGTTTTCTACATATATAACTGTAAATATGCGATTATTAAAAGTGGAAATTATGCAGCTATGTAGCCATGGGGGGAAACCCTACGTTTGCGGATTTTGGCTGGAACGTTTTTACTATAAGGGCTAGCTGAGTGCTTTATATACCCTCGTACTTGGCGTACTTAGAACTTTATTTTAAGCCTATTTGCACTTCTCTAGGTTCAGGGTATTTTTTACGGGGGGAGGCGGGGGTCGACCCCCGAAATTGACCTGCCCCCCCCCCCGCAAATGCCTTCCCCCCAAAATCACCGCCTCCCGTGATTTTTGCTTCCCCCTGGGATTTTTTGGGAGCCCAAATTTTTGGCAAAAACAGGCAAATTTTCAAAACCTTTCCGGCTTCGCTATTTTTAGCTTAAATCCTGGCATTTTTGAGAACTTTTTGCTTTTCTACCTGCAAAATACGCCAAAAATGCCAATTTTTAGCTCATTTTTGCAAAAAATCCCCCTCGGGCCCGGGAAACCCCCCCCCCCCCGGGAAAAAACCCTAAAAATACCCTGAGGTTGCACCGTTAGACTGGTATATATAACGCAAAAAGTAGAGGGGGAAAATCCAAATGGGGAAAATAAATCCACCCCTCACAGGTCTTAAAAATTGTCGTAGCGCAATTCTGACATCCAGTGTAGATTCAACCCTTTTTTAGTTAGTATAAACCAAAAAACCCGGTCTAAGCTGGGCTTATTTTAGTGGGGGTGGGGTGGGGGGCCCCATAAACACCCTTTCCCCCCCAAAAATCGTTCCCCCCCCCAAAATCGCCCCCCAAGAAAAGTGGGCGCCCCTTTTGGCACCAAATTTTGCCCTGAAAAAATCGCACGGAAGGCCGAATTTTCAAAAATTTTCCGGAGATTTTTACTCAATTTTTGCACTTTTCAACACAAAATCTGCTTATTTTTGCGACAAAAATCAAATTTTACGGTATATGCCAGAAAAATAGCGGTATTTTTAGCATATTCGAAAAATTTTCACCCCCCCCCCCCCAAAATTCCTTGCCCCTCGGACTATTGGGCCCCCCGAGAAGCCCCCCTCCAAGAAGCTCCCCTCCAAGAAACAATCCCTGGAATAAGCCCAGCTAAGTAACTTTTTTGAGATCTCATGTGCCGTTGAAAATGCAGCATCAACTGGACAGGTTTCATGAAGTTTAACACATAAGCATAAGGCAATTTTTGAAAAGTCAGGTAAGCAAAATTGTCCGAATCTGATCACATAGGATGACGCAGCGTGCTCATAGTACGATAGTAGTAGATACATACATAGGTTAGAAAGAATCGCGCTTTCTGCAGCTATGTTTTGGAGCTCATAGCTCCAACCCATGACCGACCCATTAGGCGGATGAGTTTCCCCCCTCCCTCCAAAAAGGGGATGGGTTTTTCACCTCATGGCTATACCTTGCGACATTTAGGGGTTTTATAATCTTTTTGCTTTTTTATAATTTTCCCTACGTTCTAACGTACCGTATTATATATATATGTATATGCCAAACAGTGTCCGTTTTGGCGGTTTTTGGATTATGGAATCCCAATTGTCATGGCTTCTGAACCTCATATAGTTTCTTCAGAAACTAGTAAGCTTTTTATTTTCTGGTTCAGAATCCGTGGTGTGTTCTCTGAGCAGATTAGTGGAAAACTGACATTGGTCACTGGGCTTTTTCTAGGCGAAAAAAGTGGGTGTAGGGAAGTGGGGACCCCCCACACTGTTGGGGGGGATCGAAAAATCCCAGTGGTCTAAAATTGCGAAAATTCAGTATATAAAACTAGCCTGTTTTCTATGTCTACTGCTATGGCTATGCTAAAAGGTGGTCAAAAATTGATTTTGAGTATATACCAAAGTAGACGATTTTTGACCAAAAAATTTCAGAAAAATTTGATCAAAAATCCTTAAAATTAGGCATTTTTTGGGCACCTTTATAGTGAGTGGGAGAAGCCCAAAATAGTGGGGGTGGCGCCGAGTGGGGGGGCCAAAAAGTTGGGGTGCCCACGCCTTCCCCCCCACTAAAAAAAGGCCCAACACAGAATATTAGCTTAGCTAATTAGGAAGTTAGGCGATGCCTTTACCAAATTAATGTGCACTTTCCGTAATCATATTTGTAGTACTATTATAATGTTGCCTTGCTTGCTAGTTGTTAGATTTTGAAACAAACGAAGAATCTAATCTGCCATTACTGTACTACGTATCGTTTTGTTTTAGCATTTGATTCTCCTTTCCTACGTTTATGTCTTTGGCCCTGGTTAAACATGCATGGCACTCTCTGCTCAGTTGGCTGGCTGGCTTATTTGTTGTCGGTATGCTGTTTGCTACAAGTTTGTGGTGTTTTGAACAAACGTAGGTATACTTTGATGTGCCTGATGCTTAATGTCACCAAAGTTAAGACATTCCCCACAGTTTCTACTTCACCGGTTGTCCAGATTAGATACCACTATTACCACTGTCTTAGCACATGCGGATTCTTGCCAGTTTTTATTTTAAATATTGTTCACAACTACCTCGGTCCATCCCCCATTCCATGTGAGCTCTGATCATTTGGGAAGAGAACTTTGCTGAACCTTTCCCCATAAATTTTGACAGATAAGTCCTGTATTTTGGTAAGAGTAACTGGGCCTTTGTACTATGGGATGGGGGGGTGGAATGTTCCCTCCGATCCCCCTCTAACACTTTTCTACGATCAGTTGTGGCAGGCTGTCAGTTCAGCTCTCGGATCTTGCTCTGGCCGCTAGCGGTCTGCAGGGTTGGGCGAGACCGAGATTTCACCGAGACCGAGACAGAGACTCCCAACCCTGGCGGTCTGCCCCTCGCACTTCAAATGACTAGTCCCGTAGCTGGCTTCAAACATGACGTGCAATGCCAGCATCCTAACCTCGAAGTAGACAAATTTGTGTCGTCAACACACAGGCGTTGTGTTTTCGGGTTGTAGCACGCATATAAACATTAGAGCGAGTAAGAATACGCAAATATGAGTACTGGGTTTTCATTAATTTGCTGGGGGGTTCACTAGATAGGCAATTACGATTGGGTGGAGGCTAGCCCGTTAGCACGCAAAGCATAGCTCGGGTCTCGGGAGCTGATAATACGGCCTGTCAGCTGTCACACTCTTATCATTAGGACCAAGAGTCCTAACATATGTAGTATGTACATATAGTTGTGTAAGACTTGCTTACTCGTTATATTACGTATTCTGTAATGTTAGTTTGTTGAGTGCATGTTGCAGTTCGAGTTGGATTAATATTCTTGTTCTATTGTTTTGTTGTAGCATGGTTTTCCTTCCTGTGTGGTCGGGCGTCACTTATTGCCCTCTCCTGTCTTCATTGAAAGAGGCTGGCTGGTTTATTCTCAACAGAAATTATGATGCCCTCTATGGATTATTTCTTGTCGGTAGGCGAGTTTGCTGGTTATTTTAGCGTTTTTACAAAATCTTAATCGTTTTACCAGATGGAAGCCTGACCTTCAACTTCAACAAGGGGGGGGGGGGGGTTGGTTGCGCATACACATCGCCCGTGTCGAAAATGTCTACACTTATATACATTTTTTAATTTTTTCTGTTGTCCAAAAGGTTTCTGGTCTTTTTAAGAGGTGTCCATTATTTTATATTATCATAGGGATCGCGGTAGCCGTCTGTCAGGTCGGCACCGGCTTACGGGAGCTCCATAGTAGGCTTTACTTACTTACTGTAGACTATCAAAGCTTTGTCTGTAGGGGTTTTCTGGTGCACTGATATCATTGCCGCTGTACTACGCACCCATTTTGCTGGGCTGGTTCCACAGAGGCTCAGGTCGGTGGGAGGTCAGGTGGTCAAAAATTAAATTTATTTTTTATCGAATGAAAGCCCTATATGTAGGTTAGCTGAGCAATTTTTGTCGTAGAAGAACTGCATATTCAAAGTTGCTGCAGAGTGCAGTGGTGGAGTGAGGTGGGGGTCTTTGCGACATTGGGGTCAAAAATGCAATTTTTCAAAAGTTGTCAAATTTGGAATCATGAAAGCCCTAACTCAGTTGAGCAGATTTTGTCATAGAACTACATACCCAGTGGCTGTACCATGCTGTGGTGGGGAGGGTGGGGGTCGTAGGCGATTTAGTGTCAACAGTGACATTTTTCAAAACTGGTCAAAATTGGTATCAACCGAAAGCCCTAGGCTAACTAGAACTGCGTATCCAAAGTAACTGTAGGGTGCTGTAGTGGGGTGGGGTGGGGCAAAGGTGATTTTGTGTCAAATGTGATATTTTCTAAAGTGGTCAAAGGTTGGTAGATTTATGCGCAGCAGCACAGTGCTACTGAAGTTACAGCATGGCCTACAGATAAGTTGCAATCGTCTAGAATTTAGAAATCGTGTCATATCAGATTTTTAATCAGCAGGAACGTTTGCGTCTGTTTGCGCTGCAGTAGAGTACTGCTGAAGTATAGCACGGACGGCCTATATAACAAGCCGCAGATAACTTTCTACGATTTTCTAAAATATTCTTGTCATATTTTAGATGTATGGTAGTGGATGAGAGTTTGTCTGCCAAAATCGAGGAAAAGGGAGAAAATGATACTTTTAAAACTTCTTTGTACTGAGGGTTCGGTTGCCTACTCGGGAAATTTTTAACGTTTCTTTCACACAGCGTTAACATTTTTTCTTAAAGTTTACTGAGAACCTTAAAAAATGAAATAGGGCAAGAATAAAAATGAATGCAATATGGGTGACACTGGCTTTTAAGCGGACATAGGACTAGGTTTTAAAACGTTAATATGAAAGGGCAGGTTGTAAATGACAAGACAATGTCTAAGTTTAAAGCGCACTGATATGGACCAGCTTCGTTGAACAACCCATATTCGCGGACACTTCTGTTCCACTCAGCATATAACGTTTATTGGCATTAACTTTACATTCGTCAGTTTCCTGGGCTAGCATGCTAATTTTGAAATACTACGTAAGCTTACCTTAAGCGCTTTAGCCTGCATTGCCAGCGCAGAATTTGTGACATCAATTTTAATGTATGTAAATTAAGCTAATGCGTTTTATTTTAATTAAGTATTACAAAGAGTATGTACATAATACATAAGAGTGTGACAAGCGTCACACTCTATGTTATTAGCAGCTGAGCCATGCCCCCCCCCCCCCGCAAAACAAACCTATCATTTTCCAATTTGACTAATGATAGGTCACTTTGGCGGGGGGGGGGGGGGTGCCTTGCTATTGGAAAAAGTGAGCATACGCAATTGCGGACTAGGTACTCATTTGCGGGGGGGGCCGGTCCACTAGGTACGCAATTGCGGGGGGGGGTGGCCCGCATACGTGTGCTTGGGGGGGGTTTGGGGGGGGGGGGTTTCACCCCCCCCCAGACCTGAGCTCACCCCCCCCCAGAGGGGTCCCTCACCCCCCCCAGAATCCGGATTTTTCCGGTAAAAAACCGGAAAAATCCGGTTTTTCGGCGGCCTTCGGCCGCCCTTCACCCTCCCCAGAACTTCCCCTCCTGCACATGTCTGGTGGCCCGTTAGCGCGCAGAGCATGGCTCAGCTGCTAATAACGCTTGTCACACTCTTATGTATTATATACTCTTGGTATTACGAGCACAACTTACATACGTAGTTGTTGCAGACGCAGAGTTATGCTCACAAATTGGTAAACTGTTACTGAAGATCTTCCGCCATCATCAGTCTAGGCAGTTTCCGCGAATATGGGTTGTTCAGCGAAGCTGGTCCATATTAATGAGCTTTAAACCTAGTCCTCCTGTCATTCAGAACCTGTCCCTCCCATATTAGCGTTTTAAAACCTGGTCTTATGTTCGCCTAAATCCTGGTGTTACCCATATTCATTTTTATTCGTGTAATGAGTTTCGTTGTGAGGTTGTAAATTAAGGAAAACAAGTTGCAACCGCTTAACATATGATCCTGTTCCACAGTGAGTCTCATATTAGCGTCACAGTGCAGTGCACATTAAAGCCTCGTTAAAGAACCTCAGATTCAGTCTCATTAAGGAAAAAACGAATGAGTAGACATAACATGTTAACATTGTGGCCAGAAAGAAATGGACTGAACGAAGCGAACTACGATTGTTCAAGTTGAACTGTACATGCAGGCTGATGTTTGTTTCCCGAAGCACCATGGCACACCTAATATTTGCTGAAGTACTAGGGTACACCTAATATATTCTCGGAACACTATCACACACACACACACACACACACACACACACACACACACACACACACACACACACACACACACACACACACACACACATGCACACACACATGCACACACACACACACACATGCACACACACACGCCCACACACCCACACACACACACACATGCACACACACACACACACACACACAACACACACACACACACACACACACACTCACTCTCTCTCGGCTCTGAGTCAGAGCGCAGAGTTGCGTGTCGTATAAAGCGTATATATATGTACGTATATACAGTTTCGTATAATGTCTAAGCGACGAGCTGCGTGAAGGACAATCTTGTAAGGAAAACTTTAATGCACTATATTTATATGGAGGTCAAATATTGACAAATTCATTATGACATACGCCAATATAAGCCTCGTAGTTTGGCTTATTTTTAGGTCAAAAATGTATGGGAGGGCTTCATGGGCCCCCATCGATGGGGGGCTCACCCAGAGCGGGGGTATATTTTGGAAATTTTTTCGAATTTTTGCAGGTTTTGTAAAAATGTGTAAAAATCGCTAAAAATGACTAATTTTAAGTGGTTTTTGGGCTAGGATAGTGAAACTTTCGTTACAAATCTTGCGAAGTCGGAAATATTTTTAAAAATTTAGGGTAAAAATGGTAAAATTTTGCAATTTTGGTGTTATTGGGGGAGGTCTGAACTTATGGGGGAACATTTCACGGGGGGGGGCTCCTCGAATGGGCGGGGAGGTCGCCAAATGGGGGGCGCCCCCCAGTAAAATAAGCCAGATTGCAGGACAGGCTCATACGTAATACGTTAAGCGGCTGTTGCAACTTGTTTTCCTTAATTTACAACCTCAGTACGAAATTCGTATGTACTTTACAGGCTAGTTTTTGCTTATTTACAACCTGCCTGTGAAGATTCATATGTGTTTTTCATGCGACCTAGGAGCATTTTTGGTACTTGTATTTTATTGCAAGAGTCTGAAAAGGATCCTGAGCGGTGCAAAATCTGCAAATTCGCCTCCGACTGAAACTTGTGAAATTTCTGGATATATACTGCTTTCAGACCTCCTACTCTTCCTATTTTTCCTATTTTTTCCTATTTTTCTTTGAAATTCCTATTTTTTCCTATTTTTGATGAAAATTCCTATTTTTTATTATTTTTATCCAATTTTGGATTATTTCAGTATTAATATCTGAGGTATATAATGTTTAGCGTATGCTTTAATCCCGGGTTTTCAAAAATTTTCGGCTTCGCCGACAAGTTTTTGTCTGCATAACTATCACAATCTTGTGTTTTGTGGTTTCGCATCCGATTGTAAGATTAATTTTCTAAATATTTGCTTTAATTTAATTAATTTAGTTTAGTTAATTATGTGCATTTGGACGCTGTATCGATTGAGTATAAATAAGCCAACTTTGTCCTTAACATGTGACAGCAATTTCGAAAAAACTGATTTTCTCGAAAATGGCCATTTCCTCAAAACAGTTTTTGTTTATATATACTGACTTAACCACGGGAGATAAAATAAGATACTACCTACTGGGAGCCTAAGACCAAAAATCAAAACTTTCCTATCTTTTCGGCTAACAATACGGGACTGGTCCAGAATGTTAAAGAGCACGAAAATAGGTTATTTCGTAAGTTTTAGCTATTTTCGTAAAGGATTACTGCCGTAAGACTAAAAAATACCCGAGAAGGAAACCAGCTTCTTAAATTACCTTGGCTATTTTCCAATATTCCAGATATTTCGATATTTCAGACAAACTGTATATAGATTTTGTGACCGTCAGAATTTTGTCAAAATCTTCAAATTTAAATTGGATTTTTGCAACTGTTTAATGATTTCCATAATGGTTAATTATGTTTCTACGAAGCTTTGAATTTTCGAAAACCTGAAATGCTGAACCGTAATTGCTCCCAGCAAATTTCGGATAGAATGCATGATCAAAATCAATAAAACCTATGTTGAGAGCAACCTAATGTGGCCATTTACAAAATTTGGCATTTCAGAGTTCAAAATTTGATGATACGAAGATAGATCCTTGCGCCTATTCCAGATGTCGAAATTTGGTTTTGTTATCTGATTTTTCAAAATCAACTGCTCTGTTTATATATATGCTTCTTGCATATACCTTTTTCTTTCTAACTTGCAGTTTCAATTTTAAGTGAAACTAGATTAACTTTGTCAAGACTATTAAATGAGCCTGTATATATATATGTACATCAAGAATCAGGATTTAGCTTATTTCGGCGATTTCGGCTTATTTTTATTCAAAGTTAACCTTTCAAACTGTGGTCAGTGCAGTCTTGCAACTTCATGCGGGCTATGTGATCGCGGGCGGTCGCGGTCATCAAGGGTGCGGGCGCGGGGCGATCGCGGTCGTTCAAAAATGTGCCCACCGCCAACGCTGGGATCTTGATCACCTCCTAGGTCCGGAGGATCCAGCCGGACAAACTGCCAGAAGGGAGTTGAGGTACCAGGAAACATGCCAAGCGGTTTTGTCCTGGCGGTTGTCAGGCTTTTTAGAAAAGTTGATAGTAATTTGTTTGAATTACATGGCAGGATTCCAATACATGGTTCGATAACTTAGAGTTAGGACTTGTTACATGCATAATATGAGGTAGCTGCGCAAAGTTCATAGGGAGTACCAGAAAACAATTCAATTTAGGTCCGGAGTTGTCCGAGGGTCGGATTTGGGTGAATCGACTATTTTGGGCACCCTAGTCGGAGGAATTGGGCCTCGGTAGCCATACTTTACAGGGTATTTTTTACCGGGGGGGGGCTCCCCCGAAATTGACCTCCCCCCGAAAATGCCTTCCTCCCGAAATCCTCCCCCGGATGTTTTGGGGACCCAAATTTTTACCAAAAATCGTCAAATTTTTCGGCCTTGCCGGAGATTTTTTCGTAAAAATAACTATTTTTAGCTTAAATCCTGGCATTTTTTGGGAACTTTTTGCCTTGCTACGTGTAAAATACGCCAAAAAATACCAATTTTTAGCTAATTTTTGCAAAAAATCTCCCCCCCCCCCCCGGGCCCGCCCCCCCCCCCCGAAAACAATCCTAAAAAATACCCTGCTTTACATAATTTGTTACGGTTGGGGCTTGTGGCTATTACCGTGCAAAAATACTTCGGCTGCTGCTTGTTAGCCGTCTAGTTGGGTTTTTTGTGAATTTCCGGGCTGATCTTTTTGTGAACATTGCTATACCGTTGTTCTGCTTTTTGTTGTATCTCAGTTTGAAGGTACTAAAAACTAAATTAATATATACTGTAACATCAGTATTGATTCGCCCAATAGGCTTCATTTAACTTCCTATATTTTCCTATTTTTGTCTTCGAAAATTCCTATTTTTTCCTATTTTTTGCAAGAAAAAATTCCTATTTTTTCCTATTTTGTCAAAATTGCGCAGTAGGAGGCCAGTGCTTTAATTCATCCGTTTTATTCTTTCAAGTTGAGCTCAAACAACGGACAATAATTAGTGGGGGCTGAGTCTCGGAATGGCGACTGTTTTCTAGAACAACAAATTTTTCAAACAATACTTAGTTTTTAGTTAAAATTAGACTGTTTATTATGCGAAACTTAGAATTTTGTAATTAGGGTCAAACTGTCGTAAATATGCATAGTTTTCCTGTTCCTGTTTCAGATCAGATGTCTGGGTCCATCCCCCTTCATATCGTGGAAAAGGCTGTAGAAGAAACTCAAACGATGGGCCCCCCCCCTTCTCGTAATGGCGTGGCTGGTGGCTATTTTGTGGCTGGCTGACTATGGCAGTGGATGGACTTATTTGCTTTTTTCTGACTGGCTGGACTTTATTTCCTTTTTTCCGATTTTGGCTGGACATGGTGTCGTTTCTGGGTGGTTCTGGGTGGCTATGGCTTATTTCCTTTGTCTGACTGGACTGGCTGGTTTACTTTCTGTGTGGCTATGGCTGGACTTTATTTCCTCTTGGTTTCCTTTCTGGGTGGCTATGGCTTGATGGTATTTCCTTTTTCTGGCTATGGCTGGGGTTTATTTCCTTTTTTCTGATTGTATTGTAATTGTATTCTCCTAATAGATAACTGTATTCTGTGATGATTACTATTCTCTGAAATTTATAATCTGTTATTAATTTAATGCTTGTAAGGTAACTGACGCTATTCTCAGCTGTACCGAGTAGTAATGTAAGTAAGGATCTAAATTTTGAAGCCAATGTTTTATTAGAAAAAAGGTTTGGTGCTTGGATTTTTGAAAGTGCTTTTATCTTTGCTGTTTTAGTACTGGGGTGATGCAGAATTTCGGATTCTATTTTTATAATATACGTGTAGTATGAAACGATTCGTTGTGTATGAAGGTATTTGTTAGCTATTGTCAACTAAATGTGAACTAAATATAGAGCAGGACGAGTGAGGATTACGTGATCAGCTGAGTTCTCGGTACCAGGTTGTGTAGCTTGCTGAAAAGCTGTTTTTTCTGTTAAGCTATTGCGTTTTTCTGAATTGTTTAAGCAGTTTGTCTGACTTTCACTTTTGGATCAAAGTTTTGTGGGGGAGACGTTACATAATATCTTTTGGGGCCGGGGTGGTTCTGTGCATCAACTGTGGACGTCTGGGTGCGGTGACTGGTTTACATATTTGTTTCCTTTCCTCTTTTTGAATTTATCGTTTTCGGTTTTGAAAAGTTCATTTGGTGAAAAATCTGAAACTTCATTGAAAACGATACGGTTGGATCTTTTGCAGGCTGAATACACGTGACACAAGGCATAGGGCTTCTCTTCTTTCTTGAAGTAGTTTGGACGACAGCCTGTGTATATTTCCGATACCATCGCCCATGTTCAAAAATGTTCGACTTCATTCAGTAGTTCTGTGACGAAACTTCCAATTTTTTTTATTTTCTGAATTTTCCAATTGAATTTTCTTTTATTTAGTATTTAACTAAGAGCAATTTTATCAACTCCTTATGCCCAAATATTGTGGCAGGGTTTTCCTGACACTATATATTGGCAGTTGGGGGGGGGTAGTAGTTGCAATATTTATCGTGATTGTGTCTCTTGACCAAAATGTTATGCTTACGTAAGAGTCTAATGACAAATACAGTTACAGTAACTCGTGGCACTACAATTACAAGACTTGCATAATACAAATGTAGAACAGCAAGGGTAGCAATTTCTTATGCGTATATTCGTGGAGTTTGCTTCCAAAGCTGTTTTGTTTTTGTACTTTTACTTTTTTAAACGAAAACAGCAAAGTATATAGTTGCGTAACTAAATTTTGTTATTGTATTCTATTCTCTGCGCGGTACTAAGTTTGCTTTGCAGAAATTCGACAATTTACAGAAGTCAAACTTCCGTAAGCCACCCACAAGCTGAGCCTGCTGCCTTTTTGTGTTACGTTACCGTGAGGATAATTTTAAAGTTTATCTACTATAATTTTTATAATCGCACATTTAAACATTTGCTAAGCTTTGTTAAGTTCGACCCTTGCCGCTTAATATCTCATATATGCGTACATCCTCTATCCAAATATTCAGGATAGCTAGGTCTTTTCAGATTTTTAGAGCTTAATTCTGGCATTCTTTAGTGTGGGTGGGGGGGCCTCCACTTTTCGGTTCCCCCTGCACATTTCGGAGCCCCACTTTTTTGGGGATCTCCCAAAATGTCGAAAAAATTTTTGAGTTTTTCGAAAAAGTTTTTGAGGGCAACGTTTTAAAAAATGTCTCAATTTTTAGCTAATTTATGAGCTTATAAACTAAATAAACTCATGTTAAGTTTAAAAATAGCAATTTTTTGCATTTTTACCTGATTTTTTGCTAAAAATGTAGGTACATTTATACTAACTCCTATTCATTGAGTCGTTGTCCGACGCAAGCTGTAATTGCCATGAAGTTGCTCGTATATATTTAAACCAGAGTGCAGATCCATGCACGAATACCACAAGTGTGGGACCGTCGCCGTGAACTGTCTCAATTGCAGATTTGATTGAAGGTGTCCTAATATTGTTAGCCAGCACCAGTGTTTTTGTGCTCAAAAACGCGTGTAATTACACACTTTTTTCTGGAACGTAGCAAGAAATTTTGGCGACTGTGTAACGTTACACAGAAACTTTGGACCAGTTTTGCCTAGTGGGAACTTTTTCCTATGCGCATTAATTTGTTTCCACATATTTACCGTTTCTGGGGGGCTTCGCCCCCCAGACCCCGTCTACACCATTTCTTTTATATTTTAGTTTTGGTGTTGTATACGGAGATAACTAGCTTCTTATTAGGGATCGACCGGAACTCCAAAAAACCGGAACCGGAACCGGAATTGGCTTTAAAAAACCGGAACCGGAACCGGAACCGGAACCGGAACCAGCTCTTTAACACTACAAAAATCGAAAAATTTTTCTGACGTTTTGGACAATTTTTGCACAATTTTTCGCTTTTTTATAGTTACTAGAACATTGTAATAACGCTTGCTTTATATTTTATATATAGTTATTTTTCAATGCAGAAACATGAAATTTGCAATTTATTAAGAGATTTTTGTCTTATAGCATAGTCAAACTTTGCTACATTATATATGCACAATTTCTCCAACTTGAAATGAACAAAATTTCTTTTTTTTGGCTAGCTTCATCAGGATTTTTAAATTTTAAATCACCAAAATATTTTTAAAAACCATTGCTATTTGTTCCATCCATAATATTTTAGTAATTCTGTTGTTCTGCGCACTGGATTAATTACTAAACAAAGAGCAATAAACTTACGTAGTCAGTATTTAAAGTCCAGTCTCGATTTAAACAATTAAAAAGATTAAATTGTATTGTATTGTAAATTGTAAAGTGATTAAAAATAAAACTGCCCTGATTATACAACAGCGCACTCTATAATTTTGAAATAGCATAGGTCGACGGTAAGGCTTCAACAATTTCAATTCAGCATTAGGTATCTTAGCACTACTTAAATTTAAAAGTTTCGGCGGTCTTGTGCTATCTAATCTGAGTTATTAAGTATATATTATTTTTGTTTTATAATATATTAATATTCATAACAACGATACATTAGACATCATTACAAATTCGAAACAATCTAAGTAATGCAATAGCGCCGCAGGCGAAAATTTTTGAATAAATCATATTCTGGTTATAAGAGAATTGCAGTTTTTCAAAAAGTTTTAAAAAATTTTGATAAAAGTTTTGAAAATTTTAATAACATTTTGCTTTTGATAATAGGCTAAAATTGGTTCCGGTTCCGGTACGTTTTGAAAAACCGGAACCGGAACCGGAACCGGAACAAAAAAGTACCGGAACCGGAACCGGAACCGGAATTCCGGTCGATCCCTACTTCTTATGTATACTTAACAATCGAATTAGTTCGTCTTTACTACATTTGTTCATTCATTCACTTCCCTTCAGATAAATTTGCGTTTTTAATTTTAATAAATTTTTATTCGTTCTATCACGTCAAAATCATCCCAACTAAATCTTGTTGCTGCTTTTCCTTTCTCTAGCTACTCAGTACGTACCTATGAACGCAGCTCGTTGCGTTATGATTACTTAATTTTTTAACTTTGTCTTGTTGATTTGGTGAAGCTTTACAACTTTTGCTGTAAATTTGAGTTTTCAATTTTCCCTCATAAAGAAGCTGCTTCGAAACCACGGCGAAATAATTTGTTCCCGTTACCAATATACTTTATATATACACACGTGGTAAACAGAAAGGGAGAAAACTAGAAATTTTTAGGTAGTTACACACTTTTTTCTGAAAAATAGCAAAAATTTTTGGCGAGGTGTGTAACATTACACATAAGCCGTCGGCAAAAAAACACTTTCCAGCACTCTTGCATCATTATGAGCATATAAACTAAAAGTTCAGAACAAGTGCCCTTATATTACTAATATTGCACTAATAGCAGAACAAGACCGTTTCCAGAAGGGATACTAATCCTACTGGAACAGAACTTGTAATCAAGACCTTAGCATTAGTTTATATGTTTTATCAAAAGCAGAAAGATTTATACAACTCTTACAGGAAGTTTTTATGAGGTTTTATCTATATATGAGTCTCAATAATTCTTGACGCACAGCCGAAAGCCACTGCAGGAAGTCAACGCTGCGAATGTAAGCATGAACATCTTCAAAGACTTAATAATGTTGCATCATTTCACCACCAAAGAGCTGGGAGCAAAGAGAATTCGCGCCGCACATTACGTTCTTAGGTGCGTCAGGGGAAACAGTGCAGTGCAGAACAGAAGCAGATCAGAGATCCCACACAATCAGGCATGTAAACTAAATGAAAACTTATCGTTACGGTGCTGTTTGACTAATTACAATATCTATATACACAGAGCATACCGCATTACATATACCTTATTCATATTTATCTATGAAACTGGGGTGGGTGCCAAATTCTTGTGAGACTGCAGCAGTAGTAGTTCGTATGTCCGGTTGCGGACTAGTTCACTCAGGGTCTGTGGATACCTGGGTGAACGAAGCAGTATCCGAGAAGTCGCTGTGGGTAATCGCCTTTTGAGACGGCGTATACCTACAGTGGCTTTTCTTACCGACACGCTGGGTTGAAGGTTTGAAATTTCACACTTGAAACTCATACTGAACTGAACATATTAAAAATATCCGAAAATAAGGTTTTATGGGAGCTTGTACATATATATTATATATAATGTTCGCATTGGAGGCTTTTGGGGGCAAGAAATTCGCGAAATGTATCTGGATGCTTCAGGGTGTAGGGTCCAGAGGGTCGAAATCGAACATGGTGTCATTTCAAGCCAAAATTTCAATTTTGACCATAAATGCCTATTTGTGCCTTAAAATGGGTTTAGTTTGCTCTAAACAATAAAAACGCCGTTTCTACACAATAGCAGGCTAAAACTGCCGAAAATAAACAATTTTTAAGCAGAAGCAGATCCCACTCTCTGGTGACAGCAGGAATAAAGCTCCATTGATGCTGTCTAGTGCGGGATCGTGGAACAGTTCGTGCCAAAATGGAACGGATGGTGTGCGTTGTCACGTTATAAGCCAATGTTATTAGAGCTTAAAGGCCCCGAGGTTCTCCAGGATGAAGCAGTTGCCTGCAAATACTCAGAGCGCAGCTCTATTTACGATGTTCGAGACTTTTCAGTACGCACGCACTCCGCAGTGAACCAAATCATTGCAGTGTGGTGAGCCAAACTTATTAGGAATTAGAATTGGGGTAAATATGTTAAGTCCATATTTTGCCCTGATTTAGTTGGGTTGGAACTTGCCTTCAAATCCGATGACCAGGGATTCGTGGCCTTGTTATATATATGCCAAGCTGCTGATAACATCTGAATGCATATTCGCCCATAGTAGTTGCGATTACTTAGCCGGATAATGAAATATTGCTACGACCAAGTAGTTGTAAACTGAATGCAAACTTAATATATATATATTGGTAGGCAGCCGCAGATCTGGCAGACATTCTTTGAGACCGCAAGCAGTGGGGGTCGGCATGTCCGGCTGCAGATCAGTTCACTCAGTTCCTGGGTGAACGAAATGCTGTCCAATCAATCGCTGTAGGTAATCTCTTTTTGAGGTGTGTGCAAACACTGGCTTTTTTGGCCACCCTGCTGGACA
The DNA here is from genome assembly GCA_030248195.1 of Trissonchulus latispiculum. NCBI lineage: Eukaryota > Metazoa > Nematoda > Enoplea > Enoplida > Ironidae > Trissonchulus > Trissonchulus latispiculum. The sequence goes on along the minus strand of JASAND010029083.1, from coordinate 3,814 downwards.
AGCTATCTCTCGACACGATTCCTTTCGCGGAATTTTTAAAGTTCCGATGTGGGCGGAAGTGTCGTCCGAGCTGCCATTGCGGAAGCTCACTTTTCGGGAACTCCAGAAAGGCTAAGGTCTCTAAGCTCAATTTTTCCACAGGTATCTTGAGTGAACTTAGCCAGACATACCGACGCCCACTTTAGTGTCTCCTAAAAATCTCTCCACTACTTTTGTAGCTGCATAAAAATCTATTAGGTTCCCCCATGCAAGGCTTCCAATACGGGCACAGGTCGAATTTTTCAGGCCAGGCCCGTGCAAGGTTTCTGCCCACCCGGCCCAGTTCGCGACATTTCATTTTTTCAGAAAGTGCAAGATTTCAAAATTTATTATTGAAATTCAGTTTGAAGTTTCTATATATGTAGTCGCAAAAGTTGTGTCAATGAATTTACAGATTTGACATTAGTTTTGAGAACCAACTTACTATAAACTGTTTAAATTGCTTTTTCGAAGTTTATATAACAACTTTGAAGTGCTTGTTTCGAATGTTCTAACCACAGGGTTGTACTGGACAACATCTGAACTGATAATTTTCATTCATTTCTATACCAATTTAATTGACTATTAAAGTTAAACAGAATATATATACAGCTGAAAATCAGTGCTCATGTGTACGAAATCTGATCAAGAAGCACATAAATCTTTCAAGCTAAACATTTGAGTTATTTTCCTTTAGTAAGATCTCGCAAAAAATAGCTTCGGCCTGCTGCCCGGCCTGTGGACTTTGCCCGTCGGCCCGCGGGCCGTAATACAGGCCTCTAGTCGTCGTAGCTGTAGTTCAGTACATGTATAGTCAGAGGGGGAAGCATCGCCGGCAAAGTGGGAAAAAGATGGCTCACCATGCTCGACTGACATATGAGAGATATATACAACATCTAGTGCAAGTGAAAGCTTCAAGTCTTGTACATTCGAGCTTAACACAGTCGTACAATGTCCACTGAGCGTTCTTGTGAGATGGGTCCGAACCTGACACCCAAAAAAGACCTGAAAGCCTAAGGATTTGTCGAAATTCCTAGGATTATGCCAACTTACTGGTGACAGTTACAGGAGTTCCTTTGAGCATAAAGGGTTTCAGAATGTGCTCTATAGCCTGGAACGGTCTGGTTTTCGCTGCTCACACGATTGAGAAATAGTGAACATCTCTTCCCTCCACACTTTTTCGACCAATGGGGGGCAACGACTGTGTGCTTTTCCCCCGCAGTTTTGATATTTTCTTTATGCAAAATAGCTAATTGACGCATTTCTTCTTTCTTACCCCTAATAGACCTTCGTCTGCCACAAAACGCCTCATGACTTGTGGAGAAGTGATGGTAAATACTCGTAGGGGGCAAATCGTGTGGGGAATCAAGAAATTTAGGTTCCACAAACAACAGTTTTGTGCTACAGTAAAATTTAGACATTCCAGACAGTTAAGTGTGGATTTACAAAAGGCTACACCTCTAATGGAGGACTACTTAACTTTTTTGTGCTATTTTGTAACCCATCATAAATAGTATCCTCAATATCCTGAAGGTTAAGATTGCAAAGGGTTTATTTTATCATTGCAGGTTACGGAAAACTATCAAATTATGATTTACAGAAGAACCTAAGATTTTGTTGTCCAGAAATCTTGATTTCCCAACAATGTTGGTCCGTTAGGAAGTTAGGTTTGCCTGTTACATAATATTGAGCCTGGCGTTTGGTAACGAGTTTTCAGAATTGGATATTGCGTTTTAGGTCTGTAAATGTCATTTCGGTGATGTTATTGTGAGAAAGGGATGAAGTCGGTGCCACCTCTTCCCTGCTGGACCTTTTTTACCCCACTTGAGGCGAAAAAGATGGTCTATATTGAGGTTTGTCCATTTGAAGTACAAGCGAATCTGTTTTAACTGGTGGTATGGAATGTACAGGCAAGCCAAGCCCGTCATACAGCCGGAGGGGGAAACATGACGGAAAAGAAGAAAAAACATGGCCGCCTAATCCCCAAGCACAGCAGCTGCTATATAGCTCATTAGAATATTGCGGTTAGCCCGTTTGAGGTATAACCAAATGTTGTTTTACTGGTGGTATGGAAAGTTCAGGTCAAGCCCTGCATCAATATTTTTGCAAAAATTCATGTCAAATTGACTTGAAAATTTAGTGTGCTTTTGTTGCATCCGTTCTATTTTAGTGATTTTAGCGAAAAGTTGGCCATTTTTGACGAAACTGAAAAATTTGACTTGAACGATTACTTTGAGGACCCATGGATAGGTCTTGGGCTAAGCTTTAAACCATTCCAGTTTCGCTGGTCTACGACCTACCAGTAAGTTGCAGTAGGCGAAAGTCGATAATTTTTTGTTAAGTTTTACAGTGGCGAAGTGAGTTTGATCCCCTAGGCCCTCTACATGCGTTCAGGGCAGACCTTTAAGTGAGGTCCGAAGTGGCTACATACACGGGGGTTTTCTAGTCATTCAAATTAATTAGTAATAATAATAGCCAGTAATTCAAATCTGGCATTAGTTTTTAGGTAACTATAGGCTAATACTGACTTCTGGAATCACGTTTACGGTCGGACGGTTCAGGCCTGTATGGTTATTAGGTTGGACTGCCAGAAGTGTCAGGCAAGCCTCAAAAACAACGGCTATAAGGGTTTTCGAGGTCGCTGAGCTTGAATTTGGTGTTTTGCTCTAGCTGCTGTTCACATATCAGTAACAAAATATGAAGGTGATTTTTTATTTATTAAAATGTTAACAAAAAAATCCCCCCCAGAACGGCTCAGAGGTCCGACTGTGAACTTCTATATATGTATCGATAGCGCACGGTCAGGACATGTCATATGTATAATATGGGTAGCCTCGAGTTTTCCCCTAGTAAATATCAGCCGAAATTTGAACTTTGGTCGTGAACGTTTTTAAGGTCACTTTTGGGTACCATCACGTAAATGTCTACCCTGAACGCACGAAGAGGGCCTAGAGGATCAAACTCACAGGATGTAATGTCGAGATGTGTGGCTATCACCATGCCATAAATTGGGTCCTGCGACTTTCCTGTGAGTCAGGGTGGGGTGATTTTTTCTTAAGATATCGGGTGATTTTTTTGTTAACCTTAGTATATATATTTGTCTGCACCTAGGAACTTCTGCGCCGTGGACAGTAGTGTAATGCATCTTAGACCTTTTCGAAGAGCTCCAGATATGCACATCCGTCGATAATGTCTGGTGCAAGGTCATAAGGGGCCCCTGGCCCTGCACCAGACATCATCGACGGATGAGTATATATATATACCTCTGATGCAGTGAAAAATTGGGAGTCTGTGACGAGTTGTGACAAGACTTGAGTATAGTTTTCTGCAGAACCTGAAAATGATAAGACTTAAGTATAGTTTTCTGCAGAACCTGAAAAGCTCGTAATTTCTTTAATCAACGATAGTTAATCTTCTTTCCTTTTCTTGTTCGTTTTTAACCTGCAATATTGCCTAGCCAGTTCATTCTGTAGTATATCATGTTTCTTTCATTGTTTGTTTTTGTTTTTTCTGCCTCTTCATTCATCTACACTTCTTCCTTCCTTCCTTCCTTCAGCATTTTTATATCTTTTCCTTTCCCCCTTCGTCATTATCACTTCATCCATCCTTCTGCCTTCATCCTGCCTTCTTCCTTCTGTACTTTCTCTTACTTTCTCTTACTTCTCATTTTTTCGCTTTCCATCCTTTCCTTCTTTTGCTTCCTCTCATCATTTCATCCTTCCTTCTGCCTTCATCCTTCCTTCTTCCTTCTGTACTTTCTCTTACTTCTCATTTTTTCGCTTTCCATCCTTTCCTT